>PVJL010009432.1:0-57404 GCA_004026885.1 Lyroderma lyra
CACACACACACACACACACACACACACACACACACACACACACACACACACACACATACACACCTTCTGGGTAATTTATGATTAACTAATAATTAATTAGTATGATGCTTACACTTTTTTGTTTTGAAACTTTTTTAAATATAAAATTTGATGTGATACTAAATTGTTTCTTAATCAAGTCTATTAAACCAAAATAAAATACATCAAATACATTATATAGCTGTCTTCTTTATACTGATTAATGAAAAACTTTTTGCTCATAAATATGTTTTAAGTAATTATTTCTTTAGCAGCATAACAAACTAGCAATTTTGGAAATTCCTAAATAATTGCCAAGTTATTTTGTGGCAGATGAATGCATCTTAAGATCAATAGTAAATATTTTAGGCAATGTAAAAAACAATTAAAATAAATTTCTAACAATTTATCTTTCTTAGCGGCACAACATAAAAATTATTTGAATTCTTGTTGAATTATCACTAAGCAGTTGTCAAATTATACACGTTCCAATTTTTCCACTTAAAACTTAGTCCGAATGAGTGTCATGCTGGAGAAAGCAGTGGATTTAATGTTCTTCTTTATTTAGAAGGAAGTTAAAGTGTTTTTGCAGTGATATTAACACAATGATATTCAGAGTTTGCCTTTAATTGAGGGTGGGATGTGTGGTTTGTGCAGATTCATAGTATTAAAGGTGACATCAATCTAGGCTCTCTCTACTTAATCATGGTGCCAACACATTGGATGCAGATATCCAATCTTTTCTTTTTTCCCTCTAATTTGAATCACCCTACATGTACTTTATAACAATACACATAGCTCATGCCTTATACATTATTATCAGACCCAGAATTTCACAAACTTCAAATTACCTCTAAGTGTTGAAAGAAAACAAACTACAAAAGAACTCCCATTGCCTACTGCTGCAAGCCTGAGTGTAGAAATCAGGAAACTTCAGTAAAAAGAGCGAAAAGATACAGAGGAATTGGGTGAAGACATATAACATTTTTGTCAGCGTAAAAAATGTCTATCACTAAGGACCAATGTACTGAGCACAATTTGGGACTTGATGGCCTGAAGAAAGGGCTTAACATTAAGTAAGACCTTAGGTTGCAGTACTGGAGAAGTATTGCTTCTGGGGAAGATCCATATATAAGGAGAATTGGTGACATTTCTTGGAGATGTGGCCATCCAAAGAAAGAAAGTGGAAAAAATTAGTTCTCCAGCACAGAAAATGAGAAACAGCATGCAACTTCTCTACCCTTTCCCCAATATTGTTCTCTAAAGATAATCGTGTAAAAGGGCAGAACCTTCATAAGCAGCTTCTTTCAAGACAGGAAAACTATCCCCCACCCCTGCTGCCAAAACAACAACAAAAACAAAAACAAAACAACATGGAACAGAATAAAACTGTACTACTACATTCCAGTATATTTCATAGCACCCAAACTAGCTTTTAGGAAAATGAGAAAATACCTTGAGTCAAAAATACCAAATAGCTTCATGTCTGAGTTGTGCTGTGCTGCTATTTTACCTCTTGATGGTTATATGATTTATTTTAGGAGCATAAGTGGAATGATTAAAAATTAGTCCCAGAAGTCTACAGCTCTTTTGGTTTTTCAATTTTAGATATAACCTATTATCTTTCTACTTGGAAAATAATGTTTAAGTTTTAGACATTATCTTTGCTTTTACTCCATAAGATGGAGATACAGCACATTGGCAACAAAGCTTGTCCTTGGGAGACCCCTTAGAAAGGGTGTACATGTACACCAGAATGCTCACGTAGCTCAAACAAAACACCAACTTTCATATGTGTTCTTTGCTCATGTTTTCAACTGTTGTTGGAATGTTCTTTCATCTTATCTTAACCTAGTCAAACCTCATTCATACTTCAAGATCTAGGCTTAGTAATGTTTTCTTCATAAAGAATTCCTGAATCTTCCCACAAGCCAGAATTAAAAGCTCTAATTGGTCATTTTTAGCACACTGTGTTAAGTAATACGTAATAGATATCACGATGTATGATTACTTAACATAATATTTGCCTGACTAAATCTAAACCATCTAAGATTGAATTCAGGCATCACTGTCTCCTTGGGACCTTTCCCAATGTTTCTTCCCTTTTTCCTTCTACCCTCAGCTGGAATGCGTCAGATAGGCTTTCTTGAGTTCCCACAGCAAACCAGGCTTACATCTATCATGGTGCCGAATACCTGGGATCGTAGTGTTTGGCTTCCTGGCTTTTATTCTTTGTAAAAACATGCTAGTAAATATCCTAGTACGTGATAAATTTATGGAATACAGAGTTATTTTTCTTAATATCTCTATGCCTGGTGCTTAGCCCAGGGTCTGAAATATAACAAGGCCTTAAAAAATTAATAATAAAATAAATAGATATTAGAGACAGTCATTATTATTTTTGTTGATTGTGCAAGTAAATAGTAATTGTCTTCAAGTCTCAAAATGGACCTCACTTACTTTAATCCCAGAGCCAAAAAAAAAAAAAAGGCCTACAATGTACTTGATATTTGATAAAGATTTCTTAAGTCAAATCATTTTATGATATTTATATTTCAAGAATTAATCCTTTGAACTCCATCTGAAATTGGCTGCCGCACTCCCACCAAAAAAATTAAGAGGTTCTAGTGCACTGAATTGTTACCTTATTGCACAAATTAAAACTTTCTGCTAGTAAAGTTGAAGTCACAACACCTGTGACCTGTAAGAACTAGAAAGCAAATGAGCATGTATAACATTACATTCTTCATACAGTCTCAACACTTCTGAGGTGAACTTCCCCACACATTTCGATAATATCAAAACCATTAAATGTTACTCTTCTAGAGTTTAGTCCATTTTCCTTCTCCTCTGTAAATTAGAATTTAGTACAATTATAAAGTGAAGAAAGCAGGAATTTTATGGCTACTGAAATCATTCAACTGACATGTCTATATCCAGAGGCATAACTTTGTATAGCTTTGTTAACTTACTTAAATTGAAGAGAGATTAAGTGTGTCATAGGGTTTAATATTTTGGGTAATTTTTGAGTCTCTGTAGTTGACTTCCATAGTCTTCAGGATGAAGTTATCAAGAATTGTGTGTTGCAATAAATGCCTATCTTATTGCCTATTTTTGTGGCTACCCACAAAAACATGACTTTGTGTAATTTTGTAAACAATTATCACATTCTTCAGTGAGTAATTTATGAGAAAATAGAAGTTTTGCAATAATTACAAGCAGTAAATGTCTAGCACATTTTTCAATTATCTAAATAGTGTACATATATTTTATATATGCTAAAATAAATAAAAATTCAACAATTAAAAACTATAATTTATCTACATATGTGAAATTCAAATTTGGAAACAATTTCCATAATCATGTAAAACAAAATCTAAACATTTTAGAAATTTACTATCATATTTTAATATATAAAATCCATTAATTGTGTTGATGAGTAATTTGGTGATAATTATAACTTATTCTCAATATAAAATATAAAAAGGAAATAACAGTAGAAATTATTTGGTCTCACAGTTATTAATCAAAATGTGAGAAGATGGAGCTTTTTAAAAACATGCCTGCCAAGATACTGTCCCCACACTTACCGAATGTCAGTATGCTCATAGGAACATGTGTTAAATGCTTTATAAATATTGCAGATTTTATTATAGTTATTTCCTTTCTGTGAGTGGCAATACAATCACCAACTCTATCCAGATTCAAAACATTTTCATCACCACAAAAAGAAAGCCATACCCATTAAGCAGTTGCTCCCCATTTCTTCCAACTTCTACCTCTGGCAACCACCAATTTGCATTCTGTACCTCTGGATTTGCCTATTTGGGGTATTTCATATGTATTAAATCATACAAATGTTACCTTTTGTAACTGGCTTCTTTCAGTTAGCATACTATTTTCAAGGTATACTCACGGTGAAGCACTATTTCTTTGAGTACCAGTTTTCAATTTATGGGGATTGAAAAGGAGGGTTACTTTTATGATAAATGATGTAAGAACTCCTATTTGAGGTTTAACAGATCTAAAATTAAAAATGAGATATTAAAAGATTTACTAAAGCAGAGATTTATCATGTAGGATAGGTATAAGTGAATAAATACAATGATTGTAATTGTCTTCTCTGAATTCCTTCAGTTCTGCCTGTTTTTCTTTCTTTCACCCCACCTTCCTTTACCTTCTACCATATACCTTCCTATCCTCATCCTTATGGTATGTCTTATCTCTTCTAAGGAGGTGAATAAAGATAAAATAGTAATACTTTATCTTTATTGCCAGGGTAACTTGCAAATCTCTTAGTGATTCAAAACACATCTGTGGTTTTATGGGACATGGTCTTGCTTATTTTAGTCAGACTACTCACAAACCCCTCCTAGAGTGCTTTCTTAAATGAAAACAAATGTGGATGAATGCATTTTAAATATATTAAGATGTGCTTTATGGCCCCTTTGTAACAAGACTAGCTAAACTCCTTTGAAATGAGGTATGAAACCATGGATCTCTCTTCATTTAATGAGCTAGTGTGATAGAAATAATTGGAATATGGCATAATTGGCTTTTTAAAACCGTATTCTGGACTTGACTACTGAATTTGTGGAGACAATTAAAAATACTGAATCAACTTTTTCAGATCTAATTAAGAGCTATAGAATAATAATTATCTCTGCAACGAATTTTGAATGCTCATAGAAGTAATAATGCTTCAGTTGTCTTGGGACCTAAACATTGAAGGAAGCCTGAGATATTATTATCTTTACATGAGCAAAACTATATGAAAAAAATACTACTCCATATCTGAGGCACCACCCCTTTTAATTAGAAGAACTGAATGGTTATCTCTGATATCTAAGTTTTCAATTCATTTTGCTCTTCTGACTTAGACTCACAGACACTGTTAACAGCTAAAGGTTTTAATAATTATGTGAAAAGCAAAACTTACTTCATGCAAAGTTATTTTGTTTCTGGTTTTTTATCTCGTTCACAAAATACACAAATATACCTTGAGATACATGAGTAAAGTTTTCTGCTGCATTACATCCTTATTAAGTCATTCTCTTACATTACAAAGCGAACAAATCATCCTGATTTACATTAGTTTATCTTTGGGAGAAAGGTGTCTGGGATTTACTGTCAAAGCAGTTTTACTTTCAACTTTTATCATTATGACTGCTTCAGGATAATATCTTTAATGTGGTCTGTTTCAACCTGAAACTCAAGGAAGTGGGTAGGGTTGACTGTTTTAAAGATAGTACTTCTAACGATAAGTGATCCTTAAGAATACATATTAGTTAAGGCAAAATGTATTTCACTAAACTTAATATTTATTTATATTTTAACTATATATACCAAATACTTAATTGTAATAAAGCATGTTAATTAAATGCTATTTATGTATTTAATATATGTATACATTGCATATGTGTACATATTTTTCATGTATATAATACATATATAAATGTAAATGAATTTAAAATAGCTCAGTGTATATTTTTTCAAGCCTTAAAGTATAATAGGGTATTTTTATTTCCTTTCAGCATTTTCCCCTCACCATTTCTATTTTAGTCTAGATTTTATTATAGAAAAAAGTCTCTCCCCTAATATTTCTAGCCTTCCCCATGTGATTAATGGTGCTCTCTTTTGTTATGATATCACTGCAGTCTCAAATTCAAAGACATGGCACATGTTGTAGACTTCTGCTTTTCTAATTACCAAAAGCCAAAATACACCAGGTAGTATTTAAACATAACTACGGGGAGAATTCCTATTAGGTCAGAAAACAGGAAAGAGAGGCTTAATGCTGAATTTACCAGTTCGAGCTATAAAGCCTCAAGTATGTTTTATGATTTCTGCACGTCTTAGGCCCAGCTAGGTCTGACAGAGCGCCTTCGAAGCACACACTTCCTGTCTTAAGTCAACTTTGGACGAGGCCCCAGAAGCTCACAGTGTTACACTGACTCTTTCCAGATTTTAGTCAGAACTAAGCCTTGTCTCACTGACACATTCCAAGCCTGATTCTCTGACTTAGAAAAGCTGAAGGTGTCTGGTTTGTTCAATCAATCTGCTGCTGAGAGCAAGAAAGAAGTTATCTCTCACCTCAGCCTGAACCACATATAGACATATGGTCTAAAAGCTGGGAGCATTCAGTTTCAAGCAATCTAGTTCTGCAGTAACGTTAGTTAAAAATGAAATGTTTGTCTGGGAAAAAATGGTTTTCCAAAACCTTGCTATAAAAATTCAAGCCAAATTGGACTTAGTCATTGGGAACTAGGGCAGGTATTTCAACATTTAGGAAAATCCTCCACAGAAATTATAACTCCCTGCAGTTTTGGAAAAACATGTTAGCCACTTACTTGCCATGGTAAGAGAACCCCAAAGTTAATTTAATATCTTTAACGAAACTAGTTAGAAAGTGAATAAATAAGGAGATGCTTAGTCAAGATAACCACAGTCATCAAAATATTTTCCTGCCTATGACATATCAATGTGCTTTAAAATTATCTACTTCTTTCTACATAGGGTTTCAGGGTGTTTGTTTGTTTGTTTGTTTGTTTGTTTTCATGAAATCTAACATGAAGATTTTTATAGCTTACCTCATTCACAGAGATATATTATCTAGTATTAGAGAAAGCCACCCTGTGACTAGTAAGAATTCAGTAGTCTGCTAGGAACAATGCCTCAAAAAGAGAAATGCACACCCCTCATTTATTTATTAAACAACAACTGGAAGTCTTATAAATTTAATTTCTTATTATAAACCAAAAAGTGATAAATAGTATTGTATTTCAGAATCCCCACTTGCTCCCTATTACCTCCTTCTGTGCTTAGTGAGGAGGGACACACTGGGACAATTGCAAAACATCTCATTTATAAGAAAGGCAACAGAAGCTTCCTGTTTTCATCGTCAAAGACCTTCAACAGTAAAGCTCTTGGGCACTAAATACTCTCTAATTTAGCAGGTTTAACCATAACTTCTATTAGGGCATAGTGAAACTGAGTTTACCTTTGTTTTGGTTTAGCACTGCTCATGAAAGATTCGCCATAACCTCACTGTCAGGGCTGCGGATTCTTCAAGAATCTGTGGGGCACCCATGCCCATGACTAAGGACTCCATTACTAGCCCTTTCACCATATGTGGATTTCAGTAACTTGGAAAGCAAACAATAAGGTAATACTTCAATTAAATTGGGTGGAGACAAAGCCTTTTGTTTTATTTTTGTTTTGATTTGTTTCATTGAATGAAATCACATAGTTTATAAAACAATAGGAACACATAAATCTTGACCTACTTTACCCACCCAGCTCCATAAGAACTCTGCTAACCTGCCAAAGTACAAAGCCACACAATGGTCTCTGTGCGCTGCCTGCCCTTTGTGAACAGCTCAAGGCAAATGGCACAGAAAATGAGCAGTTAGAAAGGTGATTGTCACTGGCTGTACTCTGCCATTTGTCTTTTCTTACTATACTATTTTCAACCCTGTAATAGTCCTTTTTTCCTATTAAAATGCCCATTCTTTCCCTGTTTTCTAGTCTAGCAACTCTAATCTAGATAACAATGGATCTAAGATCAGTTTTTTAGAATACACATTGATTGGTTGCTGGATTATATTTCAATATAAATGGAAAAATAAAAATAAGGAGAGAGGAAGGGTGTATTACCTTTTAAAATCTCATTATACATTGACCCAACTGGTGTTTTGTGGTCTTTGAATATACACAGTTTCTACCTCCTGATATTCTAGAATTTACCTTTGTATCTGTTATAGGTTTCTTCCTTTTGTAACAAAGTTTATAATAATTCTTCTATAAGTAGAATATAACTTTTTAAAATATTAAACTTGTACTATAACAGATAGAAAGTTACTTGAACCAAGCTTTAAATGTCTTGGAGATTCTGCATTTCTACCTAGGAAGAAATGAAGTAAATACATGAAAGTTAAGATGGGAAATGCAATTCTACCAAATTGTTTTCGTAGTACTTTGCTTTAAATGTTTGATTCCCTTTCATAGATAAATGAGAACCCACAGTCTGTACCTGGGTTAGATTAATGTATTTTCAGAGGCTGGCTAAATAAAGAAACAAGAAAGACTTCCACTCAAATAACAAAGAATGGAATTAAAGGTGATTCATGGGAAAAACCAAGCACAGACATTTTTTCCAACCAGATCACCAATTAGACAAAGGCTGGACCAGGGGAACTGAGTATGAAGCAACAGGGGCAAATGAGAGAAACAGAACAAGATTTGAATGACCTCAAAATTAGCCAAAATTATTATTAATGTGATATCTACATCTCAATGACATGAGTGAACTCTTAAGAGCACAACCGGTCAGGATATTATACAACACAGTTTTTATACATAAAAGCTCATTTAATTTTCACAAAAATCCACTCTGAATATGTTGGACTTGGGGTGCTATCATTGGACCTTGTACTATTGCAGACCAAAGAGCTAAATCTTGTTGTTATCACCATGGCCTCCTGGGAGATTTATATGTGCATTCCAGTCTTAGTATCAATAGCTCTTGATTCAAACATGTAGGTATATCTCATTAGTGAAACTAAGTCTTTTGTTTGCACCTTAACTTCAAGGGAAGTTCGGAAAGCAAGCAGGCATTTCTAGGTTTTATAATGAGAAGAGTATTCTACTTGCCAACAAAACTCATCAGATGGGAAATTTACTCAAAACCTGAAGGGGAATTAGGATAATGACCAGGAAAAAAGAAAGGTAAATGTCTATTAAAGCTCATATGGTACAAATAAAATCATCCATCCTTACCACCATGAACCCATGGATCTAAGGCTGACATGAGGAGGAAAGGAAGATCAATGTCAACATGGCAGTTTTTTATTTCCATTTGGATATTAAGTGTCTCCTCCTCAAAGAAAGTGTTTTTATACTCTGAATCTATTTTGAAAACTCCATAAATTTTCATGAATGGTTTGTCATTCCTCTTTAATTTTGTTTCTTACCATCTACACATGCCATTAATGATTGTTCCTAATTAATGTAAATCTTAACTTTAGCTCATCTCAGGCAATGTGTAAAAGATACATCACTCAAAATTTGGACAAAGGGAATGTTTTCTGGTTCCATTATCCTTCAGAACCCACCTAAGTAGAGTTTTCCAACTATCGAATTGCACTTCTAGCTGCTATATGTTTATGGGATGGAGCCCTAAATCAGATCTAAATATTTTTCTCTTTAGTCAACTAGTTGTAGAAAATTCTCTGGGAGGCCAGCCATTCCTGACATTGATTTAAGTTGAGAGAGAGATGGAACTGAAATAAGAAAAGGTGCATTGCAAATGTGAGTCACCAGCGCATGCAAATTGTGTGTGCTTCCAAACCTTTGGCTCAATTCCATCCATGAGACTACTACTAATGTGTAAACCAGACTTTATGAGTACATGTATTACAACCCATACTTCCTAAGCTCAAGGAGCTTGATAGCCTAATAGTCTCACAGCAAGGCATTCAGTCTTTTGTTTTTAATGTTTAATTTAGGAAACTTTCAAATACACACAAAGGTAAGAGAGTAGTATAACAAATTCCCATGTACCTCTCATCCCAAGCTATTCAACAATTATCAACATAAGGCATTCTTTTTTGTCTGCACCTACCACTTTAACCCCTGATTCGATTTTTAGAACATATACCAAACATATTTTCATATTAACCATGAATAATTCAATATATATCTCTAAGGGATAAGAATTATATTTTTAAAGTTATACCATTATCACATCTAAAAATTCACACTAATTTTTAAAAAATTTATTTTGACTATTCAGGGCCTCTTGGAATTGCATGTGAATTTTAGGATAAGGGTTTTTATTTTTGCAAAAAATAGTTTTGTCATTTAATAGGGATTTCACTGAATCTGTATGCTGCTTTAGATATTATTGTCATCTTGACAATATTAATTCTTCATATCCATGAACAGGTGATGTCTTTTCATTTATTTATGTCTTCCTTAATTTCTTTTAGCATTGCTTTATAGTTTTTAGTGTATAAGCCTTTTACTTCCTTGGTTAAGTTTATTCTTAAGTATTTTACTCTGTTTGATACAATTGTAAGTGGAGTTATTTTCTTTTTCTCAAATTACCATCTCTCTTCTCCCCTCCCCTTTGGTAACCATCAACTTGTTCTCCCTATCTATAGGTTCTATTCCTGTTTTGTTTTGTTTCTTCATGTGTATTTGTTTGTTCTTTAGATTATACATATAAGTGAAATCAACACTAATTTTTTATATAATCTCATATTCTGTTTCAAATTTTTTCCCAGTGCAAAACACATGTATTTTAAAGTTGATTTATTCGTTGAGGAAATCATGTCTTTTTTCTTGTTGAATTTTTCATATTCTGAATTCACCCCTGCAGTATTTTTTAAAATATATTCTTCCATCTCCTGTATTTCCCATATAACAAAAGGTACCCAAATTCAGAGATAGCCTACAAAGGAAAAACACTACTAAACTTTTCAAAAATGTTAATATCATAAAAGAGAAAGGAAGCCTGAACAACCATTAAGAGGCATGAAAACTAAAAACAATATGTAATGGGAGATTTTATTTTGCTATAAAGGACATTAGTGAGACAATTGGCAAAATTTGATAAGGTCTATAAATAGTTTATATTATTATAATTATGTCCTGATTTTTATCATTGTATGGTGGCAAAGAAAATGTCTTAGTTTTTAGAAAACATGCAATGAAGTGTTTAGGTATAAAGTGTCATATCTATAACTTATTTTTCCAATGGTTCAGAAAAAAATACATATATATGTGAATATATCTACATATATATTTGCATAGATACAATCATGCATACAGACAGAGAGAGAAGGAGGAAGAAGAGGAGAAGGAGGGGAATACAAATGTATTATAGCAAAATGCTAATATTTGACAAAGCAAGATATATGGAAACTCTGTACTATTCCTGCGACTTTTCTAAGAGTCTGTCTGCTATAACCAAGTAACAGTTTAAACACATGATTAATCTGGGACTTGAGATTTGTATTAAAAAATTGGGAAGAGTATTTCCTAAGAAGTGCTTTGAGCTTCCTACTGCACCATATGAGGAAGAATATCTAGTTGTGTCTTTTTTGAAGTGATATTTGTTAAGATCTGTAAGTGGGTTCAGGTGGTCAGCTTTACCCTGTTGTAAAGATGCCATCAGCTTTTCATTTAATGTTTATTAGCAGCTATTGATGATTCATTGTTTCATTAAGGATTGCAAAATACTTATATTCTAATTTCACCATTACTTCTGATGTCTAAGCTAGATTTCTACAAAGAGCTTTCATTTATTCACTATTTAGTTAGCTTGCAATAGAGTTCATTCAGTAAAGATAAAATAGATTCTTTCCTTTTCTTTCTTTAATAGTTTTCAGGAAAATGAGATGTTGCAACAATAACTTTCAAAACACCAAGGATGATTTTTGAAGCATCCTTTTGAATTCCTAGAATGTAACATATTTAATGTATTTTAATGTATTGCTGTCATTATGTTTCAATATCAAATTTTCTCATATCTAGTCAGTAGGCGCTTCTTCAAGATGGTTCCTATGTACTTTTTAACAAAGCCACCATCATCTTTAAGAATGCTCTGCTTTCTGACAGGGCAGCATGTTCTAGCCTTATCTAGTGTATTTACCGACCCAGACCTTAAACCAGTCATTTCTTCAGTATTTCTATTTCTTCTTAGTAAGAAAGAATATTAAGGGCCTGTATTAGTGTTCCATCTCTATATAACAATTACCACATGCTTGTGCCTTCAAACTCACACATACATACAGACATACACACACATAATCTTATATGTATATAAATAATATATATAAAATAAAATTATAAGTTGCGTTTCTAGTAAAATATGTATTACATATAATCTACAAGGGCTGTCAGGAAAATATCCAGTCACATAATATGAAAAACAGAGGCATTTATGACTGAATTTTTTTCCAGAAAGTCCCTCTATGTACATGAAATGCCAGGTCAGAGAACTGGTCCTGACTTAACTGAGTCTTCTGCTCAGGGTAGCACAAGGCTGAACTCAAGGGCCCTCAGTCATACAGCCACAAGGCAATGAATTCTGCCAATGACCTAATAAGCTTGCAAACAAATTCAAGACTCCAGATAAGAATACAGCTCAGCTGAGTTCTCAAGTGTGAAAAAGCAAATGATAGGTATCATAAAATTTTGGCTGTAAATGCATAAGTACATATTTCTAATAGATAAAAATGTTTACAAAGTATAACCACAATAGCATTATCATATCCAACAAGATAAACAATTAAAAATGATTTCTTAATTTATCTAAAACTCATCCCATTTTCCCTAATTGTATAAAACCTTGTGTATTTTGTTGTTTTTCTTTCTTTCTTTCTTTTCTTTCTTTTCTTTTTTTTTGCAGTTGGCTCATTCAAGTCAGGATCCAAACAAGTTGTACATACTTCTTTGATTGATATGTATTTTAGATCTTTTTAAATTTATAAAATCCTTCCCTCATTTATTGTGCCTTTTATACGTTGAAACTAGATTACTGGTTTTCAAGAATACTTGACTCTTAATTTGGATTATTGTATTTTCATGGAGTCATTTACTGTGATCTTCTCTCCCTTGTATTTCCTATAAATTCCTATCCAAGGTTAATTACATTCAGGTAAAAAATATTAGGAAGAATATTTTAGATGGAATGCTGTTTATTTCTTATTGTTTCCCATTGGGAAGCATAAATGTCTGGATATTCACTGAATATTCAGTTTTATCAGTGGATTCAGGTAAAGCCAGCCTAGCTTTTTACAGTTTTTTATTAACTTGTGTCTTCATGATTTTAGCAGTCATTGATCATTGGTATATATATATATATATATCGAGTATTTCCTTTGGTGTTTTAAAATTACAACTTTTTAATTCTATAATTTCTTCTCCTTATATTAACTGTGATTTTTCTACTGAAATAACAACTTTCCCCCATTAACTCTTTGTTTAGCCTGAAATATAGTCCACAAAAAACGCTAGAATAGATAGTCCAGTCTTATTCCCAATGAGTTAGGGTCATAGCAAGCTCTAGAAATGTCCACATTTTTAATGATCAATATGAACTTATAGATCTTTATGTATATGATATGCTTCAATTATTTCAATCACTATTCTTTCTGACATTCAATTGTCCCATATTGGGACAGTAGGCACCCCTTTAAGTTGGCATCTATTTCGTTTTGACGTGACCTCACTAACATTTGATAGTTTTCTTACATTCAATAAAAAGATATCCCAAGTTCAACTTGGCCTGAAACATTAGTCAATGTTTCCTGCCCCAGATCTATAATCAACATTTTCCCCAAAGAACCATGATTTGTTTTAGCAGAAAATAGTAATTAGAGAGCACAATTTGGAAGTTAATGATCCTTATCTTTAGCAATTTTTATATTAACTTTTTTACTATATATGTTGGCAATAAGTAGGGAGGGTATATAAAAAATAATAAAGTAACTAAACATACATTGTGTGTTTCCACCATACTATAAAATTCACTCTTATCATATAAAATCTTATGAAAATAAACTTTAGATGTTCAACTTGGGAAAGGGCATTGTGTTTATTTTAGTTGGTTGATAACACAGGTGCCCAAAACTTCGTTTTCTGTGACAGAGTTGCTCCAGCTTCTGATTATATTACACAGCTGTTCTCAGAATTTTTTATTTTCTATAGTACCACATGAAGCCAGATATTTCCAACAGTTCCATTGTTCATGGCTCCCCAGTGAATATACAAACATCCTGCAAATGGCGTGGCCTTGCACATTGCAAACACATGGATGAAACAATTATCCAAGGAGTTGTTATATCCTGACTCACTGTTTATTAATAATTTATTGTCAGTGACAAATGTGGATCAGCACATGCATAAAGAGTAATTAAAATTAAAGAGAAATACATCATTTAAATACAATGTGTGGGAAGAGAGGGAATATTTCTAAATATAATAAAAAGTGGTATGTGCAAAATTTTAAATAGTTGAAGGAAATTAGCAATCTTTCATAGGTTGTATACTAATATCTTCTTTTTTTTTTTTTAATTCATTTTTATTGTTAGACTTATTGGGGTGACATCTGTTAGCAAGGATTACATAGGTTTCAGGCATACAATTCCACAGTGCATTGTCAACTTGATGCATAATAAGTTCACCACCTAATGTGACCCCTCTTCTTTATTTATTCCTAATTGTGAATGAAGATGGAAGTATCTAGAGGATTGTATCTTTAGGTGTTAACTTTTAAATTGAAAATACTCTAAAACTAGTCACATATTCCATAATTGTTAGCTAATATGTTTATTTTCCATGTAACTTGTAGGGATTAAGTGTGCAGGTGTCTGAGGGTGATAAGCTGACATGGGAGAGATATCTATTGTGCTTCCTTGGATAACAAGAAAAGGAAAAGTGGTATCAGGTACAAAGGTAGATATGTTGTTAGGAAAAGTAGTAGTCCTATCTCATATGTATTGATCACTCAGTATGTGTTAGGCTTAGGCTTAGTGCTGAGCAGTTCTGTGTATCAACTTATTTTCACATAAAATCCTCTTGGATAGGTATGACTTTATTCCAGTTTTATAAACAAGGTAACTGAGTTTGTTGGACCAACTAAAGGAAGAATCAGGATATACAAGCTGAAGATGTTGATGTGTTATTACTCAAGGAACTGAGGCAATGTGTAGGGATCATATAGGAAAGTATAGGAACTAATATTAAGAGTTAAAAATCATTTTTTCCAGGATTTATCTTGTAGCAGGGGCAGGGAATGTCCCAGTTCATTCACTCAATATATGAGGGATGTCTGGAAAGTGTCCAGTCATATAATAGGAAAAATAGAGACATCTATGGCTGGATTTTTTATGGACAGCCCTCATATATTTATCGAGTATCTGCTACTCACTGGGGATGGGATGGGAATAAGACAAGTGTTGGCCTTGCCCTCTTGGAACTTACAATCTAGTGGATTTTTTCAAAGAAATCAACTGATCTTTTTATTTATTGAACAAACATTTATTAAACACTTACTGTGAAAAAGTATAATGGAGGATGGATAAAAGATGACATAAGAAAGCCTTGAGCCTATTGAGGTATGAAGAAAAGGGCAAAAATGTAAATAATCAGAGAGAACTACACAATAAACACTTCAAAACCTGAGCACATGAATCAAAAGAAAGAATGAGGAGTGAACGGGCTTCTGGACAGCACTGTATCCCTCAGAGGTCTGGTGCATTTAACTGTTTTAGTGCACTTTGCATTCAACTGTGATTCTGTGATGGCATACAAATTAATGTATTAGAAAATTTCACAGAGACCTATAGGAATTCACATTACACTGACATCATTCTCCATTTACCAATTGCACATGTTCTCATTCATTTCACAAACGCATGTGTTGTAAAAGAACATACTGGATTTAATTAACCATATGCATTAGCCACATGAACCGGTTTCGACTAGAGCTCACCTTTTCCGTTAGCAGATTTTATATTCATATAATGAAAATTAATAGATACATACAAGTTTTCTTCTATGAAGAAATAATTTCCAATCTAGTTATGTTCCTATAATGAGGTGTGAGTGTGATATTATCCTTTGGGCAGTAGTTGTGGGGACACTATTTTATATGAAAGAGAGAATGTCTCTCTAGCCAGCCTCGTAATGAAAATCCTCCAACATTCCTCTGTCATATAATGAATTGCCTACTTTGTGTTAAATAAACTTTTGTTGAATTGATGAATTAAAGAATAAAACTCATTCATTAAAAGCTCTATTATGAACACCCAGTGTATTACTCTAGTTGGGTTTTTTTTAAATTATTATGTTCAAGGTGACATTTCATGATGGTTTCTATGAAATGTAGAATTTGAGGTTCTTTAATCAACAGAAATAGAAATCTTATAATAAACTTTTATTAAAACCCAAATATAATTATGCTAATTTTCATCATGGTAGAATGGTAATTATTATTATAATTTGGTGAACTTGAAACCACATTAACTACCTGGTGAAAGACATTTCTTCAGAATCTTCAAGAGCACTCTGCAGAAGGAAACATTGTGAATGGGCCAGACAAAACTACATAGAAGGCAGAGGAAGGTAAGAAAGTCAAAATGAAATGATGTTTGGGTTACCTACTGAGTTGTGAATGATGTAAAAGAAATTGGAGCTTAGAAGTAGACTAGTGGAAACTATATGACTTTCAACATCCTGTTGACACTAAGTCTATACCTATCTTTTCAAAGCAATTAAGTTCAAATACCAATGTGCTCTAATTTAGCACAACAGATGGACAATGTTAAAAACTATCAAAAAAACTAAAGAGGGAGTTCCCTGATGGTGTAGTGGCTTAAGGCTTTGGCTGCCAGCGCTGCGGCCTGGGTTCAATTCCCAGTCAGAGAGCTACCCACATACCAAAAAGCAAAAAAAAAAAAAAAAAGTTAAAAAAAAAAAAAACTAAAGAGAACATGGTAAGGAAACGCAAGATTTTGGTTTTAAAATATGGCAGGTAAATGAAAATGATTTGTTCAATTTGTTTGTTTTTTTGTCATTTTATACAATGAAAGCTTAAGTAGTATTACTAAAATGCTATTGTAGTATTTATATGATACTAAAATTACCATTGTAGAGAATTCTGGGTAAGAAGAAGCATGTGATTATTCCCTTTGCCATTTTCAGTTATTACCTCTCATTTATTAGTATCCTCTCTCATTTCTCCTTAAAGGAAAATTATACAAAGATATAATATTCTTGAATTATATTAAATAATAATTAAAATATAAAATATATCAGATATTTTCAATTTTATAAAACCAAGATGACAATTTTTGTGGTTATTGAATTATCTCCATATCTATCTGTCTGTTTATCTATTCATTAACACAACTATTGAACACTGTGCTTCAATAATTGTTTGAGAGTTTATGAATAGAAAAACATAACATATATAAATATATTCATAAAGTTATACATATCCCATAATTATTCTATAAAGTTTGATCTAGCTATCCTAACAAGAATAAATTTTAGGACAATTAAGTTACGTCAGTCTTTGGAAGAATATGGCATACATGTCCAAGGTGGCTCAAAATCTTCTGCTGAGATACAGAAAGAACATCTGTTTTGAGATTATTCATTTGATAGGAGAGAGGGATAGAAGTTAAGAGTCTAAAAATAATATAGTAGTATGTGAACAAATGCAGTGACCTCACCTTTAAACAAAGTTATATACATATAAAGAAATAAGAAATGGGGTGGTTATGTTTCATAGACTGGCAATGTGTGACTTATGAATCTTTTAATGGATTTATAGTCTCTTCTTATAAGAGCAGTGGTCAGTCATCAGGCAGTGGACAGTACTTCAGAGGTTTTCTTCCTTATTGACATAGCCAGGAAAACATAAAAGCATGCCTTGATTGGATACAGGAGAACTGTTAATAGCTCAAAACAATAGGGAAAATGCATTCCTTTCCTCTCTCAGAATTTTTTCAATATCTGCTTGGCTTTTGAGCCAGGCTTTGGAGATCAAAGACAAAGCCTCTAGTGTTAAAGTAATTTATAACTTAGCAAATATAGGTACATATTGTCAAATCAGACATGCATAAAAGAGAAATCTGACAAATAATTTCAGAGGTGTTTGCTATAAAGAAAAACTAAATAAAAGAAACAAGAAAATAAAAACAGGAAGGCAGGGAGAGATTTGAGACATTCCATGTAATTCTCCACATCCTGTTGTTTGTGTCCAGAACAAAAACTTCCAGTGAGGTGTGGTGAAATTCTTCATATGCTGAGGAGCATTTAAGTTATTTAAGTTACAAAACATCATATATCTATCTATCTATCTATCTATTATCTATCTATCTATATATATGTTCTATATATATATAATCTCCAGAGATTTTTGTAGCTTATGTTACATTCTCAAGGGAATCTACACTTTACAGAGTCCAGGTTTATTTACTATCAATAACTCATTAATGAAGGGCATCAGGGTAAGGGTATCGAAAGGATTCTGTTCAACTAGACCTCAGGTGATTCTCAATGGTGGTTGTTCCATAGTTTAGTTGTAATTTTGATGTGATCATGAGAGGAGGGTTGCACAGCACTTACCTATTCTGCCATTTTACCTCTGAGTCTTTCAAAGCTAGAGTGCAGACATGTCTGAGTTCATTCACCAGATCTATAAAAGTTTATGTACATATTTGTATAAATACATATATCTAGCTTACATATAATCCTTCTGTGTTTCTTACAAAAGAGTCCCAAAATTATTGTATAGTATTTTTATTTTATTGTTTATATTTCTAAATTGTCACTGGAGTTTCCATTTGATGATATTCATAAACTGTTCCTTCTTTTTGATGGGAGAGAGTAAGGTTTCTAAGAGGGAATACCTACTTTGAAGGAGTATATTCCATATCAACAGATATGAATTTTTAATTAGCCCCAAACAATTTGCTCTTCCTCTAACCAGACGTGCCCAACCTTTTGCCTTCCCTGGACCACATTGGAAGAAGAATTGTCTTGGCCCACACAAAAAATACATTAACAATAACTGATGAGCTTAAAAAAAAAAGCAGAAAAATCTTATGTTTTAAGAAAGTTCATGAATTGTTTACGAATTTGTGTTGGGCCACATTCAAAGCCATCCTGGGCTGCAGGTTGGACAAGCTTGCATCTAAGCTGTTTTGCTAAAGCTTGCATCTTGCTTTAGTAGCAGTAAGGTATATAGATATATTTTAAATAAATGAAGAAAGAAACTTTTCTTCCCATATTTCTTTCTCTATCCCTGTTGTTATAAAATGCATTTCGCTCCTGTCCAGCTGTGCTGGCTGTGTCAGCAATGTGAGTCACTGCCCAGTGTTCTACATACACGAACAGGAACTAACACACGCAAAAAAAAAGTAAAAAATACTGTTCTTGAGTTTTGTTTACAGTCAAACATTAGGGAAGACAGAAGAAAGGCTCTTGTGTGATTTTTTCAATGAGTTGTAATTAACTTTTTTTTCTATTTGTCAATGACATTGATATTTTCGGTTAGTTGTGGAAGATAAAAGAGATGGAATTGGAACAAGAAGAGAAATGTTTTTCAGAGATATCTCTTGATTATATTTTAGCCAGGATATCTCTTGACAGTGTTAACAAATATTTTTATTAAATTGTCATGAATGCAAAGCATCACTGATAAGTGTTAACTAAATATGGGTTTCTCAAATCAACAAAATCTTGCAATAACCAACCCATTGGCAACATATGAGTATACCTCTTTCTGTCTGTTAATCTCTATCTATGTGTTGGTTAGAATGAGAGGATCTGAGACATGGAAAGAGCTTTGTAAATTATATAGTGAAATATTTGAGAAATATTACTCCTAATTTTTATGGATAAGAAGATTAAGTTTCAATAATCTTAAGGGATTTACTTAGCCACATACAGATAAATTTTGTCAGGATTAAGGCTAGGATTCAATCCCACGACCAAGCTACCGTGATATTCAGTATACTCACCCCTTCCTACTGCTCTAATAATAAAATAACTCAGCAAATCATTGGTGGCCAGTGGTTAGTTAATTCTACATTGTTTAATAATTAAATAAAATTGTCAATTGACCCATGTCACCAACTTTTGCTTAGATTGAGATGGGTTAAATACATGAGTTAAACAATAGTATGAGACTCAGAAGGTTCCAATTAAAGAACAATTGTACTTCTCGCTGCCAATCAGGAGAGAAGCAGATTCACAAACATGTTCTCATGCCTCATAGATGAGAAAGCCATAATAAAGCCAGTTGGCTAAAACAGTACTTTTTCCCCTCCTCTGTCTCTCCCTAAGGAGGGGAAGGGTGAGAAACAGTCCAAGGGCAAAAGTGAATCTGAGGATGAAGATTTGCCACGTAGCTCTCAAGAAAAAAGGAAAGAAAGAAAGCAGGAAGGAAGGAAGGAAGGAAAGAGAGAGAGAGAGAGAGAGAGAAAGAAAAAGAAAATCTCAGTTCATATCTTTCAGAAAGAAATAAGGGCATAAATCCTACATCTAAAAGTTCAAAAAAAGTGAGTAACTGTGCAATGATTGCCAAACTATGTCAGATTTATCCGTTTACTTTTATTATTTTTCTTAGTTTCTTTATTTTAAAAAAGTTGTAATTCTGCCTTTCATAATGTGGACAATGCTGCCCAGCTGCAAAGCTGCTTCCGTGTAAAGAATGGGGACACGGGTTCACTAGGAGGATTATGTACTTACATAATTAAATATTTACATGATGCATACTTCGTGTGCCAATAAGTTTAATTCAATATAGAGTTCTTTGAGAACTCAGTGTTCCTGCACGAAACAAGGACCAAAATTCTGCTGCAAGCCCCGTTTTCCTGACTGCATTATAAGTAGTTAAATGTCTGTCCTTTATTGTGTGGACTCTGACAATTAAGTATTATATAAATATTGTTGACCAAGGGATGATTGCTATTTTCATTTCTGACTCTTTTTGGGGCCCGAATGCTAACTCCATTTACTGAAGCCACCTTGGTTAAGGATTCTGGGAAGCTTCAAGAGCATACAGTAAAAAACAGTGATGAGCTGCCTTAAGAATGCAATTTAACAAAGTTGTCATGAAAACAGTGAACCTATTAGAGCCGGGACAAAGTTGTAAAGTATGGTAATAATTTCCATCTTAGGGGAGAAAAAGACAAGGAGAGGCATTGCAGTCTTTCCTCCTCTCCTCTTTTACCGATGTGCTTGCTTTCCCCAAATGTAGGAGTGCACACTAGGAAACTAAGAGCAGGCAGCTCTCATGGGAGAAAGGGAAAGAGATAGGAAAGAAAACTGGAATGATGTGGAAACTCAGGGGGAGAGAGAATCCTGGAGCCTAGAGTAGCTTTGAGCATTTCAAGCATTTTGACCTGGGGTAGGAGGCATTGTCTGTTGATCAGGAGATAACTTTGGCTTGTAAATGTTAGGAGGTGAGGTTGGCATGCAGAGATGAAAGCAGAAAGATCATTGCTGCGGACTTGTTTCTAATCTTTGGCTCGAAGACCAAAAGAAGTAGTAGTAATAGTAGTAGTAGTAGTAGTAGTAGTAGTAGTAGTAGTAGTAGTAATATAATAATAATAATGAGCCTGTAGACATTCATACATTTGTTAGCTTAGTTTGAAAAATACAAGTGCTCAAAGCTCTGTCCCCTATGAAGTGTGAGTTTCTCGTGTCATGTTTTTAGAACCCTCCCCCAGCCCAGCCAGCCTGCCTCTTCCAAGTGACTCAATTTTCAGATGATTTGCTTGCTACTGTCCTTTCCCAGAAAACAGAGTCACCATTTCTTAGAAATTCTATTTGGAGGTATAGTTTACCCAGGTAGAAATTTTAACAAAGATTAGGCAGAGAAATGCAATGTCACGTGAAAGGAGGAGAAAAAATGTTATTTAATAAATTGCAGAGTACTGTCTGTTTAATTCCTTATGTCTTATGTGTTGACAAAATTTACTTCTATGAGAAACTGCTCTCTTAGTGATAAAATTCACTTCCAGGAAAGCTCTTAAGTAGGATTTTAGTTATAGGAAGTGAAAGATCTATATGAAAAAATTAAGAAAATACACAAAGTCCCTGTGTAACAAAGTAAAGGGTGTTAACCTTAGAGAGAAAATGTTTTATTTTTGTTTGTTTGATTTGTCGTATTTGGACTTATCCTATGAGTTGTTGGCTTATAGGGATGGAGAGGAGAGAAGATGAGCAGTGAGCATAGTTTAATTCCAAGGCCTTAAAGACACCAGAACAGGTCTGCTCCTAAGCTCCTAAGCAGAGAAGCAGGCAAAAAAGAGTACAGCTTTATGGGAATGACTAAAAAACTTCAGAAATGAAAAATTCCTCCATTATTTCCAAAGCTTCAGCATGGTCTAATACACACTATGTGCTATTGGGGACTTACAAAATGATTGATGTCTACACTTGGTACCAAGTGTTGCAGGAAGAGGACAGCATCCGCCATGAACGGGAAGCAAGGAGGCAGTGCTGATTAAAGCGAAGTCGGGAGTTTAGAACGAGAGATAGGAGTGACCAAGAGAAAAGATAAGTGTCCTGGTAACTTTCAGAATTATGGCAGAGCGCTCTGGACTCAATACAGTTACATTAGATGAAAGTTAGAGGATTTAGACACATTTAGATTACTTAGAAAAATACACTACTGAATTATTTCAATATTGAGAAAAAATAGAGCTTCTAAATATCTATAAGTAATGCTTCTAAATAATACACTTCAAGTGGATTGAAAAGCAAATCATTGCAATCAGGGAGGACCCAGAGGATGACAGAATAGAAAGGGCGATCAAAGAGAGAAGAGGTTCTGCTGCCCATCTGAGATGAACTTGGTACAGATGATGGTGTTGCTGAAGAAATAAGTAGGGCTGGTTTCTGTCAGGCCTCTATTCAGGCATGTGCTTAGTCATCTAAGAGTGAAAGGTCTGTGTTTTCCTGAAGGGTATAATTAAAGGACTACACATATTTGAAATTCATTTCTATATCTTTTAACTGATAAACATACTGAAAGACTGAGAAAATATTGGAACTGTGAATCTTTGACCTTGAAGAAAGATCAACAGTTTTTAGTAACCAAACTTCATGAAACTTTATATTAATATGTTATAAACAAAGAATCAAGTACTATGTTATTTCTCTAGGTCCAGTTTAAAAGAGTAATTAATTTAATATGATTTTATGTACCTGATTTTAATAGGCTCTAATTTCCTTGAAGATGGCTATATATTTAGTCATTTGGCACCTTGGAATGCCTAATGTTTAATAGGCACTTGAATAAGTTTATTAAGTGAGATAATTCAAAGAGAAATCTTAGTACTTGAATTACTCAGAGTTTCAAAAGTATTATAAAATACTCAGAAAAATATCTTTTCGGTTAATATAATTTGAGCAGGTAATAGAAACAACATAGATTTTAGCATGTATTTACATTTACTATATGGAATAATTACAGAGCTGAATTACATACATTTTTGAGAACTTTCTTTTAAAGATTAGAACATAGATTTTTCACTATTTTTATTCTGCACTAAAACTTGTCATATTAAAACATTGCAAATTCTCTTTGGGACAGAATTATGAGTCCTCTGAGCCTGTGCAACATTGCTATCTTTAGTACCCTCTGGGGTTATTCTAAGGTGTCAAAGAGTATTTTTACATTTGACTTTTATTCCCTGATGATTTTAAGACCAACAAAACTAAAATTCTCCAGAATTAGAGCTTGAGTCTCAGAGGCTCTGTTTCCATATTGGCTTTTTTTGGTGAGAACTTGAAAGGGGGCATATTATACATCTCCAAACCTGAAATACGTGTTTTATTTTCCATAACACTGTACATATTAAGGTTGCTTTGTGCAGCCCGAGATACCTCATGGATAAATTTAGTTTTTCTGACCTCTTTTATTGCAGTTACTTGGTCAGATTGTGGGTTTGACTGAAATAGATATGACATTATTAGAAAAAGAATACCTTTTGCTTTCAATTAGAATTTCTTTTTAAAAAATGTGTCCCTATTAAGCTATATTTGCATCGGCAGATGATTCTTTTGATGCACTTAGTTAGAATTTTAGGGCACGAAAACTGGAATAGTGAAGCAAACTCTTCTGCAATTTAACCACTAGATGACTAGTCAATCTTCTTGTCAAACACTTTTACTGTTAACAATTTTATCTCCAGCTTGAACTCTTTGGCTCTGCCCAATGCTGCTGTATAGGGTTAAAATATCTATTCATTAATTTTAATACACATATACACATTCCATATTTATTTAGTGCTGTGTATGCTTGGGAATGAGCTGGATGCTCAGGGTACAAGAAATGAGACACATCTACGAAGGGCTTGCAAACTAGTAGTCAGAAAAATATGTAAGTATTATAAACACTAGGACAGGGTATAAAAGAAGAAAAATACTGTATGATTCTACTTATATGAGGTTTCTAAAGTAGTTAAACTCATAAAAACAGATAATACAATAGTTGCCTGGGATTTGGAATGTGGGAAAAACGAGGAGTTGTAAAGTTTAACCTCTTAGAAGGTTGTCACGGTGATTCCTACAACATCTCAGTCTTTGAGATGATGGTTTTTGTTGTTCTCAACACCACCACAAATGCAACATGAGCTTTCACAATATTTAAAACAATAAAATCACATTATTCACTAAGGAAGGAACAGTCAACTAAAACCCTAGGTCTTTTTCATATGATTGGTTAATTGAAGACTCACTATTCTTTATTTACACAGTTGAAATTTAACATACAGCAATATTATCTCTTAATTTTAGCCCATTGTTTCTACTTTCAAGATCTATTTTTTCTTAACTCCCCCCAGAATTTAGGGTGTCCAAATTTTTCAGTATGACATTTATTTTTGTCACTTTTTTGGTACTTTAACTTTCATTAATCCTTTACAGAGAAGGATATTGGGCAAGAAAGGCTGTTATGCAAATCCACATAGCTAAAAGTAGCAGAAAAATACTGGAATTAGCCATATTTTGCCGTGTATAATGCATACTTTTTTGCCCAAATTTGTGAGGCAAAAATAAGGATGCATATTATGAGTGTACATGGGTAGTACTAATTCCATATCTATATGTTTTTAATTATTTTGTTTATGCTTATAAGTTAAAAGTGTAACTCGAGAAATCAAGAATGATATTTGTATGCAAAATAGTACCCTAGAACATGACAATTTTTTATTGTTAAATTTATTGGGGTGACATTGGTTAGTAAAAATTATCTAGGCTCCAGATGTACGACTTTACAATACATTGTCTATGTGTTCACCACCCAGAGTCCGTTTTCCTTCCATCACCATATATTTGACACCACCATACTGCTCTCCCACCCCACTCCCTCCTTACCCTCAGGTAACCACTAAACTACTGACTGTGTCCATGAGTTTTTGTTTCTTTTTTGCTTTCAGTTTTATATTCCATATGTGAGTTTTGTTAAAAAAATATGCTAAAATTTCTTTATAGTACAAAAAACCAGTACCTAAATATAAAAAAAATAAAAATTTAAATTAAAAATAAAACAAAAAAAAATTTTCCCTGAAAATTTGGGCCAAATACATGATTAAACATTATACATGGGGGTGCATCATACCCAGCAAAATATCATATATCATCTGATTCAGGCTCTGTATGTCATCAACTACATGACAGTTGCATTCCTGCATAGATAAATTATGCAACAAAAATAGTTTATTTTCAAACTGTCAGCCAAAAGAAATCAAGTTATGAAAACAGATGGGTATAGACTATGGAGAATTAAAACTTCCTGCATATCCCCATGGAAAATTATCTTCATTTTAAAAGACAATGAACTAATCTTGTTTTTTTCTGATTCAGTGGTAAAATATTGGGTTTATTAGTAAAATTTGAATGGTGTCTAATTTGTCTCACAGAGGAGGAAATTTAAGCTAAAAATGTAGTAAGGAAAGAGCATTAGAAATGTAATACTGACCAAATTTATCAAAGAAGGCTCTTATTACATTATCTGTTAACAATAAAACATGTGTTCCAGATCTAACCTACATGGAGAACAAGTGGATTTAAATTTCAATATATAATGGCCAAAAGTTTTCAAATTATATTCCCCATACTCACAAGCATATTTGAAAACAGTTTATTATTAAAATTGACGTCTTTTACAGATTTGTAGCACTGTAAGAATTATAAAAACAGTTGTGTCAACTTGATGTGTGATTAAATTGATGCACTGGCTTTTTCTCATTTGAATTAGTAACATCTAGCAGTTTTCGTTAAAACTAGAATACTAGTAGCGAAGGGAAGGTTAAATGTCGTTATCTTTCTCTTTGTTGCCCCTTTCACATTACTCTCATAATCACTATGTCTCCATCCTCCCAATAAAATAAGAGCTATTATGCTGTGATTCATAGACCATCAGACCAATCAGAAAACTGTCTCCCAGCATGACTGTCTTATCCACAGGGAAACCAACTGCATTGCAGCAGCAATGTAGGACAAGAAAAATGTTTTGAAAGTAATTTGATTTTTGATATTTAAATATTGAATTACTTTTCATGGCAAAAATCAAAGTATTTTATAATTCCTTACAATTACTTTCTAAATTAGGTTTGCTTTCTTTTTCAATTTCAAACCAAAGTAGGAAAAACCATAATCTTTTCATTGCTTAGGGTTGTGAAACACTTTTTGGCCCTGTTTCTTTTCCCTGTAATGCTATTCAAGTTATAAAAACTCACTAACTTTGTTGCCCTTTAAAATCAGAAAGAACATGTCAATTCTAAAATCATTTTCTGATTCTAGTAAGAATTATGCCCATAACTGAATATTCTTTCTATTTTGTGATTTTATGGTCACTTATGAAGAAAATATGTTTTAGACCTTCCACTGCTTTTTTCCTTTTTCTACTCAATTGACCTAATTATGACATAATAGAGATCCTTTTTTTTTTCTTGACCTAAACTTCTATTCATTTTTGTGGGTATATTGATTATAACAGGCTGATAAACTTCTGCTTGGAAATAGCACCCTTTATCATCTAAGGACGCCTGTGTTAGTAAAGTCAAATTCCTAAGATGCATATTATTGATTTCATGGAGTAACATATAAATCTCCATGTCCTGCAACTGATCTGTGTTCCAGAGGTGTTGATTATTGAATTGAAATTAAAATTTGGAATAAAAATTATACTTTACTTGCAAATAGTACATATAGGCATCTTACAGACAAAGCTGTAGTTCGCCTAGATAATTCATAAATAGGTGTCAAAATGGTGATACTTATGCAACTCTTTTTCTAGATCAATATGGTTTTCTTAAAGAATCAGAGCACTATCTGAGAGATGACTAGAATGGGACCCCAGTCATAACATTAGTTTAAGGAACTGGGCTGCAAAGTTGTTCCACAGAATTTAATTCGCCTGTATTCAGAGTGGAACTGTAGTGGAGTAGTACACCTGTTGTTATTTTGGTAACAGTCCTAAACTCCCACTTAATGAGTGATAATGCCCAATAAGTAACATCATAAATTATATTTCAACTTTAAAACACCATTGAATGGACCTTCCAAATCTCAAATACAATTTTTTTAAAAATGCATTTAAAAATTATTCTTCCCCATTTATGCTTTGGCTTAAAGGTCATATTGTAATAAAAATTATTTGGAAATGACAGCATATGGGGAAAACATATAAATAAATATTACTAAGATGATTAACTTTGCAAAACACCAATGTTATCTCAGAACTCTGTTGTAAAATTACACTTCTAGCTTATAAGAATATATAAAAATATTCAACATTATAGGTTAGTAAAAAGTATGTAAACTTCACAATCTATAACAGCCTGAGTCTTACTATAAACCATAATTTTTGTATACCAAACTATATTTTAATGCATGCAAACTGATTTCTAGGAGATTGGGTTTAAAAAAAAAAATCAGATGTATTCTTTGAGGAGCCAGCAGGCAGGAGCTAGAGATGGAAACCAGTGGTGGACACTTTGCAAACACTGATGAATTGCATTTAATTTTAAAGTCCACCCATAAGGAGTAGGTTTTCTTTTAGAAACATTTAATTTGTAAATCTCCCTATCATCATTTGGAATTAAAAGTTTTTCCACATTGGTGTCAAGTGCTTTTCATCCTGAAGTGAGGCACTGAACATTTATTTTCCAATTTAAAAATCACCCACTAAATTTTTTAAATGTAGGGGAAAATTTTTCACCTGTATTCTAACCTGTCATTCCAGTTTTCCCCGTGGTCTGTCCACAACCTACATTCTCAGTCAGACTGCTCCTTAATATTAGAGTCAAGCATATGTATTCTCTGATATTTATGTACATCCCACAGTTTTTCATCTCATTGCCTAGTGATGTTTTCTCTGATTTCTTTTGGAATTCCAAGAGCATTGTATCCACCCCAAAACAGCAGAATATATATTCTTTTCAAATGCACTTAGAACATTTTCCAGGATATACTGTATAATAGGTCTAAAATGAGCCTGAATAAATAAATTTAAAAGAATTTAAATACACAAAGTATGTTCTCTGATCACAATGGAATAAAACTAGAAATCCCTAATGGAAAGAAATTTGAGAAATTCACATATATATGAAAATTGTGAAAATAACACAAGCTTTCACATCCAAGTGGGTCAAAAGAGAAATCATAAAGGAAATTGGAAAAATACTTGGAGCTAAATGAAAATGAGAACAAAACATACTAAAACTATGGAATGGAAGTAAAGCACTGCTTAGAAGGCTGCAAAGCCCTGTATTTAAAAATGTGTAGTTTTTTACTACTCTTGTAATAAATTATCACAAGTTTAGTGGCTTAAATAAGCAAAAATTGCTTATCTTACAGTTCTGTAGTTTTCACTGAGCTAAAATCAAGGTGTCAGTGAGGCTATATTCCTTTCTAGATACTGCATAGGAGAGAATTTCTTTGTAGTGCCTTTTCTACCCTCTAAAGGGACCACATTCAATAATTCACGTTCCCCTTTCTTCATCTACAAAACCAGGACCGGTGGATGGCATATCCATCTTATACCCCATTTAGAATAACCTCTCTATTTCAAGATAGCTGATTGGCAACCTTAACTCTGTCTGCAATTTTAGTTCCCCTTTGCTGTGTAAACTGATACCTACAGGTGTCAGGGATTAACACATGAACATCATTGGGGGCAGAATAATGGCCTCCCAAGGGCCATGCTTTGAAAACCTCATGCTAATTGAAAAAAACTGGTCACAAAAGACCATGTATTTAATGTATGTCTCCATTTATATAAAATATCCAAAATTGTCAATTCTATAGTAATGGAAAATATATTGGTAGTTGCCTAAACTGGAGTTAGGGTGGGAATGGGGGCGCAAACCTTGAGGGAGTGACTGCTAATGGGTAAGGAGTTTCTTTTTGGAGTGACTAAAATGCTCTAAAATTGATTGCAGTGGTGACTGCACAACTCTGGATATGCTAAAAACCACTGACTTGTGTACATTTTAATGAATGAATTGTTTATTATATATACTAATACAATTTTATTTAAGTACCAATAAAGTATATAATAAAAACATATGTATATATAAAAATATATATTAATACACACAGCTTATCTTTCTTAGTTTAAAAATTAATGATGAGCTATTATAATGCCAGAGCTACTATACACTCTAGGAGGGTATAGTAGCTTATGAGTATCTGCTTGTATTTAAAAATAAACTCCTTATATTGAGATGATTTTAGATTTACATGCAGTTAAAGGAAATAATACAGAGTGATTCCGTGTACATATTTTGCCTCAGTAGTAACAAAATACAAGTCATGACGAAGATATTGACATTAATATAGTCACCAGACAGTCAATATTTGTTTGCAATAATCCCTACTGGTGTTTGTAGACTCCACAGTAATATCCCTTGTTTCATTCTTGATATGGTAATTTGTGTTTTTCCTCCTTATTTCTTGTCAGTCTTACTGGGGGCTTGGCAATTTGAAGAATAAGTTTTTTGTTTCAATTGATTTCCTCTATCTTTTTGTTCTGTTTCTATCGTGGTCAAAGAACATACTCCATGTAATTTCATTTTTAAAAAATGTATTGAGGTTTATTATATGGACTAAGATATGGTCTGTATTTGCTTTATGTTCCATGAGTACTTGAAAACAATTTGTATATTGCTGTTGTTGAGAAAAGTATTCTATATACGTCAATGAGATCCTGTTCATTAGTGATGTTCAGTTCTACTATAGCCTTGCTGATTTTCTGTCTAATTGTTCTGTCAACTGTTGAGAGAGGGAAGTTGAAGCCTCCCATTATAATAATTATGGATTTATCTATTTCTCCATTCAGTTTTTCATTTTTTGCTTCACATACTTTGCTGTTCTGTTGCATGATATGTAAACAGTAAGGACCACTCTGTTTTTTCGGTAGATTGACCCTTTTATCGTTGCATAATGTCCCTCAATCTCTGGTAGTATTTTTTTTTTCTAAATTCTATTTTATGTAATATTAGCATAACCACCCCTTTTGATTAATGTTTCCATGATACACCCTTTTTCACCTTTATTCTTCCACCTGATTTTGTCAGGAAGTTATTTCCTCATAGGCAGCAGAAACTTGGGTCATATTTTTCTAATCCACTCTGCTAATTTTTGTCCTTTGTTTTATTAAGACTCTTTATATTTAATATAACAACTAATATTTAGTTTGTCTGCCATATAATTTTTTTGTTTTCTGCTCATTCTGATTTTTATTTCTCTGTTGCTTTTTTCCTGCCTTCCTATAATCTCCTTGAGTAATTCTTAGAATTCCATTTTGATCTATATTTTTGAGCATGTCTTTTTTATATAGCTTTTCAGTCATTACTCTATTGATTGTATTATGTGTCTACAGCATTACAGTCTACTGTTGTCAATGTATGAGTTAAGTGAAGTGTACATACTTTATATCTCTATGTTACTTTATCTTCCACCATTTAATATATGATTGTCTTAAATATTTCTATATACATTGAGACCCACATGAGATAGTGTTATCATTTTGGCTTCTATTGTCAAATATATTTCAGAAAACTTAAAGAAGCAGAAAAGTCTATTGTATTGTATTTTGCTTTTTAAATAAACAGTGTGTCTTTGCTAGATCATGTACAGTTTTGCTCCCAAATCCTAGGGATTTGTGCTGTAACACTGCTATTTGTCTTTACAGAGCATCCATTCATTATGATTATCTACTACAAACATATCTAGTGCCATACGTGTTGTCTGTCCTACTTTTCAGGGTATGCGATTGTGACAGAGGGACAAGCCAAGTCTATTCCATCAGACACTCTCATTATTACTCTTTCACTCATGTCTCATTTGAAATAATGTATTCTACTAAGATTTGGATCTAATTATAACAGAAGACCTCAAAACTATTTCTTCTTAAATTTAAAATAGGCATTCAAAATTCTAATCATGGAGAGTGAAAATTAAAAAACAACAACAAACCAACAAACACACACAAAATAACTCTTTTTTCCTCAAGAATATGTTTTAAGTAATTGAAATCAACTGGGGTAGACTGGGTTGGACTTTATCCTAAGACTCAGAATCCTATATTACAAATACACAACAAGTATGTACTTCTGCATCTCTGTTGCCTGCCTGACAGGGCACTGGCTATATGACTAGGAAGGAGTTCAGAAGTGAAGTAAAATGGGCATGGGTGAGAACACGGAGAGTTTTGTGAGTTTGATTTTCCAACACATCCCCTTTTTGTCCTCCTTCTTCAATGCATTCTCTTTAGACTTAAAAAGCTATCTTTCCAACTTTCAATTTAACCATTTAGCTCCCTGCTAAAACCATTCTGCAACTCTGCATTCCTTTAAAATACCATCTAGGAGTTCCCTGGTGGTATAGTGGCTTAAGGCTTCAGCGCTGTCAATGCTGTGGCCTGGGTTCGATTCCCAGCCAGGGAAATACCCACATTAAAAAAAATACCATCTAAAATATTTAGTGTAATGTACAAGGCTTTCCATGTATTATAACAACAATAATATATTCACATATCTATATTTCTGACTAAACTGAGAACCTCATGGGACATAAACTATGTGGGAAGTATGTACATATGTATATGTGTTTATTTTCTCCAATGTTCTAAGCATTTAATTTATGGTCAGATACAAAGAAGACTTGTGATAAATGATCATTGAATAAAGTAATTATAGATAGTTGTGCCTCATTTTCTTAGCAACATGTTCTTTGGACTATAAAAATGAAAAGCCCTTAGTTTACTGTGGAGACAAAAATTAACAAAGAATAAGGTTCAGGAGCTTCCTTCACTTCTGCCCCCAAGTGATAAGTACAAAATTTAATAATCACGTTCTGAATAAGAATATCTGTCTTTGATGAGAAGTGATTTAATTGTAAGACATACTTAAACGTAGGAGACAAGGCCAGTAGTGCAAAGCCATAAAAAAATTTATGTCTGCTTGATGGGTTGGATTTTCTTTCATATGAAATTGTCAGCTATGTATTTGTGTCTAATTATGTCTTTTAATCTAGAAAAGGCTTTACAAATAATAAAATTCACATTTTGTTGTTTTAAATCATTTAAAAATATTGTTAAACAACATTGATATGCTTATATTGAAGATATTTTTCATGCAATGTATGATGAAATTTTTTTACAATTCTCTTTTTATATTTTAAATTTCAAGTTATACTAGTGAACTTTCATAACTTTGGCATAGTGCTATACATATTATCCTACCACTCAGAGTGTATGATTGTGACAGGCAGACAAGCCAGCTTTACTCTAGTCATGCACTCCTTGGCATACACTTTAGCGTGCAGTGTTTTCTTTTTGGCAACTATGTAGACGTTACCTGGAGGACAAGCAAGAGGCAGCCACTATAGCAAGTCTGGATTCTCCAAGACTACCTAGGTCATACAAGCCTATCATAAAATTCTGTGTTATCAGTGTTTATTCTCAATTTTTTAAAAAATATGTAAGATACTCAAAGATAAATACTACTCAATTGTGTGATTGTTCCATCCACAAACAAGAGTGGGAAGGTGAAATTTGAAGTAAAATTAATTATGCCAGTGGAAACTTTAGCATACTGACATAGGACAGCACATGAAAAAGGACAATTCCAAGTTATTTTCTGCAGACTTTAATGTATGCTAGCAAAAATCTACTGGGCACATCTGTAAACTATCTATTCAGGAGTGTTTCCTCTCTCATCTTCATTCAAAGTTCAAAGTCTTCCTCTGCCAAATCCTACGAAATAATAGAGAACAGGTTTGTCTTAATTACGTGGTTTGATAATGGAACACTGGTTAGGAGCCCTTTTTGCTCTTGAATAATTAATTTAAGGATAATTATTGTTTCTATATTTCTATTTTAAAACCACAATAAGTATTATTCTGGATACATTTCTATCAGAAAACTTCTAAAAGTCAGTGGGAATACAAAGAAGAATACATGAAGAATAGAAATGTTCTGTTAAAAATATGGTATTGATTTAGTCAAGCAGAGTAAAAGAACTCTATCTTTCCAGCTAGGCCAACTGGTGAGTAAGAGGGAAGAGGACTAAAAGAATTTGAAGGGTGTGAACAAAAAACATGGACAACAAATGTTTAGCGTTATGCAAATGTTCACTGGGTGAAACAGCAACGTGCAGGATAAATTCTGGTTCTAATAAAATGATATTTAGACAAAAACAATTGTCATTGGACAGAAATTTTATTGCTTGAATTATTTAAACTTAACAAATAAGAAATGGCAAATGTTTTAGCAGCCAATAGGAAAATTTAAAAGGTCTCGTATGGAGACTGAATGGTTTATGCAAATAAAATAAAAAATTTTCAAACATCACCTTTCACCATATCATGAAATCCTGACTTAAAGATACTGAAAATTTTATTATGTCTGTTTGGATATGTCATTCTGTCCAAATGCTTACGAAACGGACAATATGTGTTCCTGTTGGGAAACTGACAACATCAGATGAAACAGGCCAGAGCCTCTCAATGAGCTTGTGCAATAACCCAGGACATACAAAATTAACTTGACGAGTGTCATGGAAATCTCAAACATAATCACCCCCTAAAAAACATTTCAGAACAAAGTAACTCTTAATTCATTTTAATATTTTTTTTAATTACAAGTATTTGGAAGCCAAGTCATTTAGATAGAATGAGTACCATGAAATAAAAACAAATGCCAAAAAGTTTTTAAAAATCACCGTTTTAGTAAATATAACCAATGAATGAGAGACTTTGCTCATGGGTAAAAACGTTCCCAGTGATTTGGTTCATGATCAGCTAGTCATCCAGAAGGCAGATATCACATTCCTTATGATATCGGAATGTGGTTTTGTTTTGTTTTGTTCTTATCCTTTTCAAGACCACTAATTATAGGGATTATCCATTTCTTTTAACTGAAATCAGATTTTAGCATTTGAAAATCCCATAGAACATAATGGGAATGACTGCAAAATGGGACAATTTTTATTTCAGTTTAACAACATAGGAATATGAATTATAACTTCAGAACTTTTCATATTCAGTTCTGAGCATGGCAATTTGGAAAACATGAAAGAGACTCAGCCACATTTTAGTTCCATGATTTCAATTTAATATTTAATAAATCCACTATGAGAAAAGCACAAAGCGGAGCAGTGAGGGAATTGCAAAGAAAACAAAATGGCCCTTGCTAGAGAGTAGTTTAATAACAAAGGGAGACAAAATATATTCACAAAACTATGATAGAGTGATAAGAGCAATATGAGTGACACCTTACCTCTCGGTAAGGCAAGTAATTAGCTCATTGCTGAGGCTGAACATTTCAGTGTACAGAAATACATGTGGAAGGAGAGGTATTCTAGATGGAGATAGTGAAATCAAATATTCACAGGTCATAAGTGGTTTATAGAGTAGTGCATGGTTCAGTAGAGCTGGAACACAGCCAGTGCTAACACGGGATTGTGGTCAGATTGTGGGGAACTTTACAGGCTAGAATGACAAGTGTGGACTTTATTCCATAGGAATGTCAATGGAGTTTAATAGCCAAGTGACATATGATACAAATGCTTTAGTTTAGAACAATTAATTTTTTTCCAGAAATACACAGGAATAATTGAAATGGGTAAAAGACGTAGGTATGAAGGTCATTTCATAACTTTAAACCACTGTATAATGTTAATGAGAGAATGAAGTATGGGGCTGGCAACAAGTTTGAAAAAAAAAGAGGAAAAAAGAGAAGAGAGAATTTGGAGTCATATTACAATATATCTGCAAAATTTAACACTGACAACACATTTTAATGCTGACTTATTTAAATTGAGGATATTCTAGTAAATTTCATAATTAAATTAGTGATACTAGTTAGAAGTAAAATATATTCCTGAATAACATTATGACATAGATCTAGTCAAATTAAAAGTTTCAATAGATATTAGCAATTTTGCTTTATGTTTAACAATATATTTTTATATTTTCCATTTAAAAATAAATGTTTAATTACAATGTGAATGAATGAAATCTTTAGTATAAGTAAAAAGTAAATGTAATTTCATCTAGATGAATTAATGAAGATAAAAATCAGGAAGTAATTTTGAAGGATTTCCAATTACAAGTTAGTATACTGCTTTCTGAGAAATTTAAATATTATACCTACAAAGAAGTGACCTACTTATTAAAAATAGTTCTAAGAAACCATAAGCTTCATGAGCGAATAAAAATTGAACGCAAATAGATCCAACAATCTATGTTATGTCACTGAAAGAGAAAGTTAAAACCTCAACTATATGGCAACCCTGAAAAAGAAGTTATGTTAGATATGTTAATGTTCTTACAGCTTTGAGGTCCCTCTATTTTTAAAAATTTTAACCTTTCCTGATGTAATCATTCCTCAAATAAATGTTTCATTTTTACTATTTTCTTAAATTATTATACTGTGCTGCACTCATATATCTAAAGATACACTTGTTTGTAGTGTGGGGCATTGGACTAAGTAACTTGATTATTGCTGTATGGAGGCAATGCTTTTTGCTCTTACGGTCCCTATTTTTCTTTCTCATCACTTTCCCACACGTTTCTGCTTATGCTGTTCCCTAAATTACTATCATAAAATAGATAGAGCTTTTCTTCTCAGTCTTTCATTGAATAGAATTAGAGGTTTTGCTCTTTGTTTTGTTCTTTGTTGCTGAGTACTAAGGAATTGCTTCTTTGGCTACCAGAGGCTTTCTTCTTGGCATGTTTCCCTCCATTACATTTGGGAATCACACTGTACAAATAAGCAAATCCATGGTGGGTCCCACTGGAGATATTCATAAGAACTAGAAGATAAGATTCTTTGGAAATAATAAAGGTACCATTAAAATTCCTTGCAACAAAAGTTACACTATATTCCATGTATTAATTAATTTTTCAGTAAGTTTAAGAGAATAAACGTTCATTTTCTTATTAGTATTATTATTTATTTTATTTTTCAGCAAAATCATTTTAACAAGTCATTCTTATAAATTAGATGACAGAACTGGACCTGGAAAGCCAAATCACTTAACTTTCATTCAATCTGGTCCTTTTTACTTTAACTGGAAGTTACCGATTTCCTTTCGGAGTTTCTGCTTCTTCAGTGAAGACAGGAGCAGATCACCTGTAAATTCCCCTCCTGTTCTTGATAGAGAAATTATAGTCAAATTCTGGAACTCAATAGAAAGTCAGTGCAAACTTTGAAAATATACTTAGATGAGTCAATGGTGAGCACAGGACCATTAGGTTTGCTTGAAATAAATTACTTAACCTCCTATAGAAATCAAAGGGGTGAATTTTACTCCATGGAAACTGGTGCATTTGGTCTGAACAACAGATTTCATAATGCTGCAACTGTTAAAGCGTATCAAGTAATAATGAGATTGTACTGTGATTTTAAATGACTTTTTAAAGGCATACCAGTAGTGAATAGAGCAAGGAGAGAAAAATTAACTGAAATAAAATGTAACTTCTAAAACATAAATTACTTGGAAGTTATTTAATAATATTAAATTATTATTAGTTCATTCAATAGAATCATTCCTCAAATACATCTTCTGACTAACATTTAAATTTTGACAAACAAATTAGGTAATTTGTACTTTAAATTTCTATATAAAATATTTATTTTTTATTTTAATTTCTATGGATTTGGGTGAGGATCAAAATTTCCTCCCCTTTTTAAAAATCTGAATATACATAGACAATTGCCATTGTATTGTTTATGTTAAATAAATACTAATGTTGTTTCCTTTTCTCGCCCTAGCAAGCAGAGTGATAGGTCCAAGTACTTACCTTTGCACTTCAAATAAAAGGGTGGTCTGCAAGAATCTACAAGAACCTAATGGCAGCCTCTGTTTTCTGTCTTCTCAGTTAGTTTCTTCTTATGCATTACATTTCTGAAGACTAAGAAAATTAAAGAAATTAAGAGATTTGAGAAGACAGGAAGTATAAGAGAATATGAGCTCTCTGGAATTTAATTGCTTAGGGCAGCTCCTAAGTGACAATAGGTCTCTTAGCAGGGTCAAGGAGCCCTGAGGCACCATGGGAGATCATCTCATTCAGGAGACAAGAAGAGTATAGTTATGCTGACACCTACTTTGCATCAGAAGTGGTCAGTATGGATTGTCAATATAATCATAATAAACTGAGTAAACTCTATACAGAATTTCTTGGTAATCATAATAGTAGTCACAATTATTTGTTTTAATCAACTTTAATCCTCACAGGAATTCTTTGATGTAGGTGTGCTTATCTTTTACAGATGAAAGAATTGAGGCTATGAGAGGTTAGGCCTCTGCCCAACATCACACAGTTCACACATTGTAGAACTGGGTTTTAACCCAGGTCTGCGTGACCCCAAGCACATGCTCTTACCTACCACGTTGCACTGCCTCACTCCACTATCTCCTCACACAGAAGAAGTACCAGTGCACAGCCAGAAAGTTTTTAAAGATATTTTTAAAAAGTTATTCTTTAGAGACCATTGAATAGTTCCCATTAGACTGTTTTTAGGATGTTTCAGTCTATTGGAATTTTATTTCGTTTTTTTTTATAAAAATGTTTTTATTGTTAGACATATTGGGGTAACATTGGTTATCAAGAGTTACATAGGTTCCAGCTGTACAATTCTTCAGTGCATCTATTTGTTGCATTATATATTCACCACCTAATGTGAATATTGTAATTTTATTTCAAGTGTGAATTTTGGGGAAAAGGCAATATTGTGTTTGTGTCTTTATCTCTAATGTGTTTTAACCTTTATAACACAGTATGATTCTAAATTCCTTTAAGAATGAAAGATAATTGTTTTTTTCAGTCATCCATTTTTATTCTATTACTATTTTGTACTTCAAATGCACTTCCAGTTACCATTAAATCCCATAGTTCCACACATAACATCTGGATAAATACATATAGATTCTATGCCAAAGAGCTATAATGCATGGAAAAATCCTCTTGGCAGTCTCTAGACTTTTCCATTTGCTTAAAATTAAGCTTTACTTCTCTAGTAAATGTAGATGAAAACATTTAATTACCTAAATTTTTTCTATTCAATGTTTGATTTGCTGTGTTATATTTTCTGTCAGTTGTCTCCCAACATTTCTTTTATGATAAAGTAGCTTCTCATCTTAATGACTCTTAAGTTATAATTATTTTTTTTTGTTGTGTATAAAGGGGCATACCTTTAATTTTTAAATTTTCCAAATTTATTCTGTATCCATCCTCTGATGATCCCCGGGCTATTAAGGCATATATTAATGTACAGAAAAGGATGCTGAGTTTAATTGCTCATATAGTCTTCCAAAATACACTCCTGCTAAAATAGCATATCCATTTATGTTTCACTTAGTAAATTGGTGTCCCTGAAGTTTCACTATTCATTACAACACTTAAAACTTAAAATGGCATCTGGAAATTTCAGACTCAATAAGTTAAATGATGTGTATGGCACTGATGTTGAAAGAGAAAAGACAGTTCATAAAATTGCCATACTTTCATTTTACTTTGCTTGCCAATTATTGCAAACAGTGACTATGTATTAAGAACTTATAGAGAGCTTTGTTTTATATGAAAATATTAATAATACATAATATTTAACCATCTAACTAACTTCAACTATGCAAAATCCGTGACCAAGAAAAGTGAAAGCTATACTTCTTGAGTTACGAGACCAGATAATCATTTCTACCAATTGTGGTTTAAGTCTGATTATTTTCCCTACGAAGTCTGAGCCATTTTCTTTGCAGGCAAGCATTTTTTTATATCATATTCTTGGTTTTGTGAGGCCTATAGCAATTGCAATTTTTCTCCTTGCTTTATATATACTCTGTTTTCTCAAGAGATCTCATGTGATTACTTGAATAGGTTGTTTGAAAATCTCATGTTTTCGCAAAGTACACTATTCTGTGATATGGTTTCTGTTTTTTCTTAGTTGAAAACTTCCTGTCCACAATGGTCAAGAAGATATGTAAATATTGATTCGCATAGATGTACTTGCCCATATAACTTCACAAACCAAATGTTTGACAAGTTAGAAGTTTTCATCACTGAGAACATTTTTTTCCAAGGGTTACAATAACCTTGGATGTCAGAACTACGCACTGACCTCCGAATGATGCAGTTGTGAGCTCTTTAGTATAACTGGAAGGGGAAGAATTAATTATATTGTCATTTAATCTCCATGAACATTTTGCTGACATAGTTTGATTGACTTTTAACCTTCTTTGTCCTAACTCTTTGTTAGTGGAATTTGGAGGAGGGTAATGAATAGAAGTTTTCACCTGGCTTATTAGACTTTTTTATAGTAACAAACCTGTACCAGAAGTGCAATAACAAATAGTGTTAGGAGAGCAGTATCTATTTCTGTATTATGAACTATGAGTATTAAGTCCTTTAATTGATAATTTTGGTGTTCATGTTATCAAAAGTATATCTTATTTCATATTTAGCTTTGCTTTTGGATCATCATTGTAATTTAATTCAATCTGTGGTTGAAGAACGGTATATTTTGTGCTTCAAGCAGATAGCCACTATTTTATTATATCTCTAGCTAGGCCCTTCCTCAACATGTTTCTTAGAGTTTCTTAAGCAGTAAAAAGGTAATAACCTTATTTTAATAATTGCAAATTGACTCATCTAGTATTGATGATGAGTTAGTTATAAGGGATAATTTTCATTCATTTGTTGATTAATTCATTCAGATGGTAGTCTGTATAAAAACAAATAATAATATTTGCTTTTCAACATTCAGCTTTGGTTAAGAACCCATCACACAGAATATCTATAATTCAAATTTCAGGCAAAGTTCAACCATGAGTTTATTATAATGCAGCTTGCATTAATCAGTCAATAAAACAATTAAAATAAGGAAATTAATTTTTTTTAGTTGGTTCCCTGAGCTAAGATTGAACTCAGGCTGCACCAGTGAGAGCATCGAAGCCTAGCCACTACACCACCAGGGAACCCTCCAAAATAAGGAAATTAATTTTATATGTACTTTCATTTATACCATTTCCAGTAATCCTCATCCCATTGTGTAGATTTGCATTTTTATCACACACAGTTTTCCTGAAGAATTATTTTAACATTTTTGTTGTTGAGGTTTGTTATTATAAACTACCTAATATTTTTCTTTGAAAAAGTCTATTTCTTTTATTTTTGAAATCTATTTATGCTAGGTAGAGTATTTTAGGCTAACTTTTTTTTCCTTTTAGCATTTTAAACATGTAACTTCACAACGATCTGGTTAAATAATTTCTGATGTAAATTCTTGAAAAGTCTACTGTAATTTATATACATACATATGTATATATTTTTTTCTATATCTAATATGTTTTTTCCTCTGGCTCATTTTAAGAGTTTCTTTTTATCTCTAGTTTTCAGCACTTTAAATATGCTTAGTCCAGGTGATTGATTGATTGGTTGGTTGGTTGGTTGGTTGTACGTCTATTCTGGTTGGTTTTTTATGAATTTCTTTGATCTGTGGTTTTATGTTTTTCTATATTTTTGGAAAATTATTAGTAATTAAATTATCATATTTTCTGTCCATATTTTCTCTCTCTTCTTCTGTAATCGTATTATACCCATATTAGACTGACTGAGGCTATTCCAAAGTCTTGCATATTTCATTTTGTTTTGTTTTGTTCTTCATCCTTTTACCTTTTGTAATTTAACCTGGATAATTTCTATTAACTTATTTTTCTGTTTATTGATTCTCCTTTTTGTAGCTCTTTAAAGTTTATTAATAAACCTGTAAAAGGCATTTTTCTTATTTCAGTCACCATGTCTCTTATGTCTACTATTTCATTGATTTTTTATAGCTTTCATCATTCTGATAACATTTTTAATCTATTCTTATAATTTTAATTTCTCTGCTGAAATACATACATGTTGTCCACCTTTTAAATAAGAATTTTTAATGCATTAATTGTAGCTATTTTGAATTTCCTGTTTAATTGTTTCAACATCTGGGCCTGTATGGGCATGGTTCTATTAATTGATTCCAATATATCTTAATTCTGGGTTCATTGTTTTATAATTTTTATTTGAATGCTAGACATTCTGTTTAAGACAACACAGGTTGAGATAAATATTGTTTATGTCTGAAAATGGACACATCTCTTTTTAAACTACATAAATGTGTGTCATGTGTATAAATCAATTTATGTTTGTATTATGGATGGAACATTTTTGAAGGATACATAAGAAAATGTCTCTGAAGGAAAGCAAGGTCTTGGAAAAATATTGAGAAAAGCTTTATTTTACCTTGTCTAATCTCTCTTCCTTATCAAATATATGTTATACATAAAATTATAACAAAAGGTATTCATTAACATAGGTAGGAGATAAGGAGTGCTTTAGTTTGGGTAGTAAACTCAAAATGCAATTAAGGAATAAAGTCAGTCAATGTCATTTGGATTTGGATAGTTACTACATATATATGTGTGTGTGTGTGTGTGTGTGTGATATATCTATCATATATATAATCAGATTGTATTAAATTTACTGTCTCTCACATTTGCAAATATTTATTTCACTTTCTTTTATTACCAATTTCTAAAGTTTCATGAGAAATACATTTGCCTTTCTGAAAGTAAAGAGCAGTATCCACTGGTCCATGGGGAAGCAGTCAGATCAAGAGTTCCTGCACGCCAAGTACGTTAGTGTTAATCTCAGCCTGGGCTGTGAGTGAGAGTGAGGCTCCCCAAAGCAGACTTCTGGCCACAGACAAAACTTTTATCTCTTTGGTTAAAAAAATTTGAATCATTAATGAATCATTTTTCCAAATATTTCTCCTTATAAAAAATTAGAAAATATATTTAAATTGTTAATATATCATAAGCAGAAAAATGTTACTTCATTTAGATGTAATTTTTTATAATGAGTATTTTCTGCTTTTGCATCTACTGTAAATTACAGCCTATATTCACGCTGCCACAGATCCCACACACAGAGTGACGAGCACATGATGGATGTTTCTGTCCCATGCTGCTTGGGCCTGTCTGAAGCCACTTCTTCCAAGTTGGCTAAGATCGTTTTTTTTTTTTTTTTTAGTTGCAACATTAACTATTTTCAATTCCTTAGTTTGGCACATTATAATAAGCAGTAATATGGAACATATTCTATACCTTAAGGACTTGCCATAAAAATACAGACATAGACATAGAGCACATTTCTAAAACAGTCCCTCCAGTGGGCCAAAGCCAAATGGGACTCGACTGGACAAGTATTACTCACAGAAAAATATTCTTTTGTTTTCTTACCTATCACCCCCCTTTCCATATCTCATTTTCCAGCCACTAAGATGTAAATAAAATAATATGTTTTTTCTGAGAAAGTTTAATAATCTAGTTTTTAATTAACATATATTCATACAGAAAAGTCTGCTCTTTAAATAAACCAGAGTAAACCATTTAGAGTTGTAATATATAATGCCTGAATTTTTACTTTCTAAATTTTTAATTGTTACATAATGGGTATTTTTTAATGTGGTATAATGAAGTAACATGATATGAATTACTCATCTCATTCATGTTGATTAATGTTGCAAATATGTAACATCATATTATATAGGTTACAGTGAGCAAAGACTTGGTAGAATTTTCTGAACATATATTAAAGGAACATGGAGCAAGTCATTCTCCCTAAATTTTATAAATTTATAAAACTTTCTTCTTAGGAATTTAACTAATCCTAGGACATAATCTGGCAGTTATTCAATAAGTTAAAAATAGAATTACCATATGACTCATCAATTCTACTCCTAGGTATATACCCAAGAAAAATAAAAAATATATATCCACACACACTAAAAAATTTTTACACCAATGTTTATGGCAACATTAGTCATAAAAGCCAAAAGGTGGAAACAAACTAAATGCCCATTAACTGACAAAATGTAGTATATGTTTACAATAAGATATTATTCTGCCTTTAAAAAATGAAATACTGATAGATGATACAAAATGGATCAAACTTGTAAACATTTTACTAAATGAAAGAAGTCAGTCACGAACCATCACTGGACTGCTGTAGCTACTCAAGGTTGTCAGCGGGATTAGAATCTTCTGACCATCCTTCTCTTACATGCAGCTTCGGTCATTAGGATCTCATTACTCTTTCACTTCTAACTCACAACCACATTCTAGTAGGAAAAAATGTATAGGTGCAAAAAATGTTAGCACCTGTAACAGGAAAGCAAAACTCCAGAAATCGTTATTGTTTTCCCTTCCTCAGCAGCCAAGAGAAGATGGGAATTTAGTATCTTCACCTGCACCCTTTTCCACGTGGAAAAAATCTAGGGAAGTGTATATTAGGCAGACAATTTGTAAAATGTATCACAAATTCCTATTAAGAAAAGATATTTGAATTTTGCAAGTCTTTTACCTTTTACCAGAAACCAAGATTCAAGGGTTGTTTTTTTTTTAAATCAACATTAAGATTATAAAGGAATAGAAACTTTTATGAAAAGAGGCTCTATTTGAGATTAGATCAATAAGCAATGAATACTTCCTTCTTAATCATAAATACTAGCCTACTATAAACCATCTTCACTGACTTTTTTTTCAATTAGCAAAAATTACATAGCAAAAAGCTGACATATTAATTTTCTTTATCAATTCATAAAATTACTGAATTTATCAATTCACTAATCATTGATTAAAGATATTTATGCCCTCTTAAGTTTCTGGGCAAACACAGCCCACTAATTCTATGATACTATAGAGGACATTTTAACTAATAGGATGGGGTTTAGATATGTATCACACCGGGAGTTACATTTGAACTGATTTTAAAGGAAATTTTTTTTCTAATCAGATAAGAGGAGAGAGGGCAATGACTACCAGAAAAACAGTTGATAAAAATACCCAGAAGTATTTTATAAAAGTGGTATTGCAGAAAAAAACAACCAAACAAGCAAAAAAAACCCAACCCACTATATAATAAATCACAAATAATTTCATAAATGCAGCAATAAACAGTGCATTGCTTGCAGTTTTAGGATCCTGAAAAAGGACTCCTTAGAAATTTCAAAAGAAAGTTAGTCTCTCTTTGGCCTGAAGATTGCAATTCCTTTACCTCCAAAAGTTTTAATACTAATATATTACAGTGCACACCAACATGAAGATAGGGATGTGTTCTAAAATACTTTTTTAAGAAGGAAGGAATTCATAAAAATTAAATTTTTCTTTGAAATGTATAAACTACTGTGAGCACAGATCCCAATAAAAGATTATTTTTTCTAAATCATATATATGTTAGCTTATTTCTTTCAGTATTTATTCTTAGTACTAAGATTTACTCATAGTTGTATTAAGAAGCATTGTAACTAAAATAACACATATTTCATTGTAATATACAATACCTTTTAAAATATATTTCAAGAATACTGTATTTTATACCTTTAATATTTTATTTACCCAAGAGTATAGTAGTAAATTTGTTTGTTTGTCCATTCTTTTGTTTTACTTTGAAAAGTTTGGTGAAAACTACTTCCAATTTACTTTAATTACAAATATGGAACATTTCTAGAACATTTCAGGTATAAAATTAATATAAAAAGCTTGTATAAAATATTTTTGAAATAAAACTTCAAATTTTTTCCTGACTCATGAAGAATTCTAGAAATAGCACAATGTAGAATAAATTTTGATTTTTACTTTAGTTATCTTAGAAAGAGAAAAATATGGTAATTCTATACAAATGATCTTATATTAGACAGTGCTGGAAGAAGAATTCTTCGTTTCAGTTGTGTATTGCTATCCATTATTGCCTATAGGCTTAAACCTACCTTCTCTAGGATGGGAAAGAGATGTTTCTGTCTCTTTAACTGTGCAACATAGTGTATATGGGTAATACCTGGAATTGCTACAGCCATTTTGCAACCATGATGGAAAAAATACACACAAGAACTAAAGGAGGCCAAAGGTGACATGGGAAGACAGAGATGAGAGAGTCACTGAGATATAAAGTTAGAACTCTTGATTAAATTATTCCCAAAGACTTCCTACTTCTAACATTTTAAGTTTTGTAGGAGCTGGTACCAACCTTTGATGGTTTAAAAATGTTTTAATAAAGGTTTCTATTATTCATAAGTAAAAACTACATAATTTACACAGATTGGAATATTCTAAAATTAGAAATAAAATATCATCTCTATATATTGTTCATTGAATTATAAGAGATAGTGTAGTATAAAAGAGAGATGAGGACAGGAGCTCTAATTTAGTTCAATGTGCAGGGCATACTGGTGATTGAACAAGCACTGAACATAGAGAATTCCATAAGAATCTGTCTCACTTCAAAGAGAGTGACTAGGGAGCACATAAATAGGTAATTTTGCTAAAATATTGTCTCTGTGTGTGTGTGAATGTGCACACATATATGCAGGTGCAAATGCTGCATATAAGATGTTCATGGGAGACAGACAACACAACTTCTGAGGGTATCTGAAAGAAACAGTCATTACTACAGTTAAGAGAACAGGATGAAAACACATGAACGAAGTCATAATATAATAAAATGATTTATCAAGGAGTTGTTTGCTTAAAACATAAAGTGTAAGGCAAGAATTAGAGAGAAAGTTGCAGAGATAAGTAATAAATAGATGATGTTTATTATTCTAAGAAATTCAGACTTTAACATTGTAAGCTGGGAAGTAATAGCATTTTAAGCAAAACTATTAAAATGTTACATTTACTGATATTTACTGAACTCAACAACACACCTGGGGTAGCTTCAGAGACAGACAGCAGGAGAAATAAATAATGTATATATAATATGAGGAGAATGGTATTTAAAATAAAAAGTCCTAAAAGTTAGGACATTGTGTATGCTAATAATTACTTAATGATAAACATTTAAAAGAATATTCTACCCCCAATTTAAGTAAAGTTGGAGCAAAACAGTAAAGTTTTATGTATTTGACCTTTTGTTTAAACCTAGATGAAACTGTGTTGTTTGACATAATAAAGATGCTAGTTCATGCTGTAGAGATGGACAGAAAGATAGCAAAATACGTTAAGAAAAGTCTGTCTTCTTCAGCCAGACATGTATGTTAGATGACTCACACTTTTTGTCACTGCACATGCATTATATCCACAAATGACCACAACGGTGCCTCAACTATTGATTTGAATGTTAAAAATAAACTAATGATTATTGTATTTACAAGTATAAAATCCACAATGAGGATCAACTGTATACAAGTGAGTTCTAAATTTTAAAATGAAAAGTAAAAATACAGTACACACTTGCCCATCTCTACTTTTTGCACCTCCCACTCCATCTTTTCTTTACAAAAGCAGCTACTCTTAGTTTCCAATGTATTTGCATATATGTGTACTTGCAGAAATAAATATATTTTCTAAACAAATGGATCTCACAATTTAAAAAGTCTGTCTTGAGAGGTTTCTGGCTTCATATATCAGGGCTTGAAAAGTTGCCACTCCTTCCTACTAAGTGGAAAACTAAAGAGACTGAAAAATCAACAACTCTTCATGGATCTATTAGAGAAAGGGGAGGACACAGGGCAAAGCCCTGCTCCCAAGATTAGAGAGACAGCAAAACAGGAGTCATGGCTTACCAGAGAGCAGAGACTCAGCAGCTGAAAGGGCCCCAAGAATCAATGTGGAGGTAGGAAAACCTGAACTGTAACTGATGAATTGCTGGAGGCTCAGTGACGACAAGTGTGGGAGTTAAACCCCTCTCCCCGCAGGGACATTTACCTACAAAACCTACACCAGTTTTCCACAGTAAATATCAGATAAAAAAAATTTCTTTATATTTCTAGTGGGGGAGGAGGGAAGAACAACTTTAAAATACACCTCTTCTTAATAAGGCCTACTCTGAGGGAAAACTAGTTCATGGAGCCTAACTGGCTGGGGTATTATTAGAGCCAACTGACCTTTAAGAGAGGACATACACAACTCTAGCATGCTCTTGACATCCTGTCCCACCAAGACAGGAATAAAACTGAGGAACTCTTATGAAGTTCACAGTGGAGAGGCACAGATGCACTAAAAGACTGGGCTCTAATCTTAGGACTATGTAATACTTCTCCTTCCCTGACTGCTCTCCACTACATTACTAAGGCTTATTTACAGTAATTCCTTTTACCCAGTACATCATGTCCAGCTGTCAAGAAAAAAATTACAGGGCATACCCAAAGACAAAAAACACAATTTGAAGACAGCAATCACTGGAACCTGTCATGGCAGGGATGTTGGAATTTTCAGATTGTGAATTTGAAACAACTTTAATGTGCTAAAGGCTCTAAGAACAGATGGCTGTTGTAGGCAGATAGACGGAAATCCTAAGAAATAACCAAGAAGAAATGTTAGAGATAAAAACAACATGATTGAACTGAAGAATGCCTTTGATGGGTTTAGTAGTAGACTGAACACAGTTGAAAACATAGTCTCTGAGATAGATATGCACTAGAATCTTGGAAAACCAAAAAGGAACGAGAACAAAGACAAAAAAAAAAAGACACCATATTCAAGAAATTGAAACTACTACAAAAGGAGTAACATATGCATAATGGGAATACCAAAGAAGAAAGAGAGAAAAGAAAGAATAGAAATATTTGAAACAATAATTACTGAGAATTTTCCCAAATTAATGTTAATGTACCAAACCACATATCCAGGAAGCTCAGAGAACAGAAAGCAGGATAAATGTTAAAACAACAGCAACAAAATAAATAAATAAAATAAACTATACCTACACATATTACTTTTAAACTACAGATATGATAAAAAACACCTTACTTCTGAGGAACAAAAATAAGGTTTACATTTGACTTCTTAAAATGTAAGCCAGAAGACAATAAGGTGTAATACTTAAAGTTTTGAGAAAAATTCCCATCAACCTAGAATTTCTTATGAAATTATCCTTCGAAAGTGAAGGAAAAATAAAAAAGTTATCAGACAAACAAAAATTGAGAAAATATATTGCCAGGAGACATAGCTTACAAGGAATGTCAAAAGAGTTCTTTAGAGAGACGCTAAATAATGTAGGTCAGAAACTTGCATTTAGATAAAGTTAAAAAAAGACTACATGGGAAGAATATATAAAGGTGAAATAAAAACTTTCATTTTTAAAATTTTAATTTATTTAACAGATAACTGTTTAAAGTTATAATACCAGCAATGTATTCAATGGTGTATTCTTATACACACACACGTGTGCATGCACACACACACACATATATATACTACCTTTTATATATATATATATATATATATATATATATATATATATATGATTATGTATGCTTACATATAGGTAAAATGGATTATAATAATGACATGACAGATGAAAGGAGGTAATTATGATTCTATTGCTATTATAAGGTACCCACATTTCCCAGGAAGTGGTATAGTGTTATTTGAAAATGGACATAATAGCTGTAAATGTATATTGTAAACTTTAAGGCAATCACTAAAATAAATAAATAGATAATAGATAAAGTATAACTGACACCACAAGGAAGAAGAGAAAATGAAATCATATAAAATACTCAGATAAAATCACAAAAGGCAGAAAAATAACAAAAAATTAAAAATAGGAACAAAAAACAAGGGTAGCAAATAGAAAACATTAATGAATATGGTAGCTATTATTTCATATTCAATATCTACGTCAATTATCACTTTGCACATCAATAGTTTAAATTCATCAATTAAAAGACAGAGAATGTCAGTGTTATCAAAAAGCAGGGCAAACTATGTGTGTTGTATAAGAAACCTACATTAAATATAAAGACATACGAAGTCAGACAATTAATTTCACAAACTCATTGTAGAAAAAGTGCTACACACCTCATTGCTGAATATCACTATGGTCACCTTAGAAGTACTCCCCTTAGGAACTCATGCACCAATGCCAGCGCCTAGTCCACCCTTCAAAGCAATTTTGGAATTCCTTTCCTGGAATGCCCATCAGAGCAGTCGGCATACCCAAAATCTGGCAATTAATTTAGCAAACTTGCCACCGTGCACTTATGTTGGCAGCACTGTACAAACAACTCAGCAAGGTGTCATAACCTAGCAAGTTATGTGTGACACCTTACTGAATTAATGGTCATTACAGGAAAAGAGTTCCAAAACTGCCTTGAAGGGTGGATTGGGCACTGCTGTCGGTGCATAGCTTCCCAAGGGGAGTACTTCAAAGGTGATGGTAGTGATATGCAGCAATGAGGTGTGTAGCACTGTTTGTATGATGAGTCTGAAACTGTCCAACCTCATATACCAGGGGTGCCCAAAAAAAGTACATACATTTTAAGAGATGTTATCTATGTATTACTTTTCGAAGCTGAATTGAATTAGAGTAGTAATGTGTAGTATGACGTTCGCTCAAATGATGGCATTGATCAAAAGAATGCTAGCATTGCCGTATAATAGGCAGGACAGTCAAAGAAAATAGAGGAAGTATGGTTGTCCTTCAAGGAGCACAAGACCACTTGCCAGGACAATGGATAGGATGAAGAGGTGTGGTTCAGTTTCCCCCACAGTCTCCTGACTTAACACACCCCTTGACTTCTAGTTATGGGAATTTAGACAATGCGGTGTACCATAGAAAACCGGCTACACTGGCAGTACTTCAGGAAGAAATTGAAACAGCATGCACAGCCATACAAATGGACACTTTGGTCAGTGCTGCTCAAGCAGTAGTTTGCCGTACTCAATGCTGATGGTAACCACTTTGAGCACCTTTTGTAATTACAGGAGTTGAACATCACTTGTATTTGTCTTTTGTTATCAGTATATATTGAGTATTATCATTTTAATAGTTTTTTTTTCCTTTCTTAAAATGTGTATACATTTTTGGCACCCTCTATGTATTAAAAATATACAGATGAAGTACAATATACCCTGCTTACACTAATCAAAAGAAAAGTCAATCTTCATAAAAACAGAAAAGAATGGACATACAGTTGGAGATGATATTGGACAGTTGATGTGGTTAATGCATGGTGAAATAAAATGTAAAAAAGGGTTTAATCATAGCTTCATAATCATCATGTTATGTGATTTATATGATATATGTACCAAATACATAGTAAAGGCCATTAACTGTTAACTATTGCTTTTACTGTTTGGAATATTTCATCTGAAAGCCTCCCCATGTGTGATACTATAAAGAATACATAAGAGTTTTGCTAGAATTAAAACTGCTTTAACCAATATTGTCTGGAATTGATTTCAGTATTCTTTACTTTGCTATCCAGTTCTTAGTTTCATACTAGAAATTTAAAGAGACTTCTCTAGCCTAACTCTCCATGCTCATTCTTATATTCTATCAGTGTTTGTCCTCTGACTTTAGGCATACCTGTTTCCACAAAGTCTAGCCATGTAGGATTCATAATAGCCCACAGTCAGAGGATACCAATTATATTTACTATGCTTCTTAAATGTGCGTTGACATTTAGAAATCACATATTCCATTTTCATTAGCTGCAAACTGCCTCTGAAATATGTCAATGTTGAGGTCATTAAGACTTTTATTTTGCAGGTGAATAATTTAAGCAACTTCAATAAATTTTATGTTCTCTAATAGACATGAGCACATAACCACAGAGAGCTTTGTAAACACCAGTCTTATTAAAAGCAGGCAGGTATATTTTAGCAAACATTTAAATTTGGGTGAGGGTACTAAAAATAATTAGTACTCTTTTCCATGATGACACAATACTCATTTACTACATGTACTCTAAGTAACACATACCAGCTATGGGAAAGTTCAGATTTTTAGTACCCTTCTCTCAGAGGTGTAATCAAAGCCAAAAAATATTACTGACTGGTTTATACCAGACTCTAAAACAACCAGTGGTTAATTCTCTTGTGTTTTGGGGGAATACATTTGCATTTTATAATACCAATGACTGGCATCAACTAACCACATTCCATGCCTCTAGCAGGAGATTGAAGTAATTGATTATTTTAAAGCATGTGGCCAATTATGTGACATTTTTGTTGTTCAGAAATGGGAAAATTAATCTTCATTTTATCTTCTTAAAAGACTAGGAAGTCTACAGTATTATGGTCCCAAGAAAGAATTCTCTGGTTTCTATTTTTATTTGTTCTAAGTACTATGTACATCCTTCTTTGTCAGTTACCGGGGGTAAGATGTGAGTTGAGTGATGGCTGTACTGTACCAGCAGAGAAACCAAGTGACTCTCCGGTGATTATTGTAGTTGTCCCATTGGTAATAAAACCCAATGAAGTAAACAAAATAAATAATAAATCAGTACAATAATAAATAGTTACACACACACACACACACACACACACACACACGGCCTGCCAAATCCTCAGAAAACAATTCTCATCAAATCCGAGTATCCTAGGGTTCTCTAGACAAACAGGTAATGTAAATGTTAACTATTACTCTCTGACAGTATATGATGTATAGTAACTTACATTTAGAGAACTTGTTCTTAATGACCAATTACAATTCCAGAATCAGTCCTTTTATCTGATAGGCCAAGTCTTTGTGACCAGGTCCCAGACAAGAAGAAGCTGAAGGAGTTCATCACCATCAAACCAGCATTACAAGATATGTTAAAGGGATTTATTGAAAAAGAAGGAAATATATATATATATATATAAATGTGTGTGTGTGTGTGTATTTATATACATGAAAATATCACAAAGAAAAAAATCTCTCTGAACAGGCAAACACACAATAAAAGCAGTGAATCAATCAACACCACAGCTAGTGCAAATGTTAAAAGGCAAAAGTAGAAAGATTACATGTAATTGCAAGAGTACATTAAGGGATTTACACAAACACACTCACAAAAAAGTAAAAAATAATGAGAAAAACATGGACATGAAGGGGTGGTTAGTAAAACTGGTAGTGATTTTAGAAAATGTTTAAACTTAAGCAATCATCAACTTACAGTAACTGCTATCAACGTAGCTTGGTATATATGAAACACATAGTAACCACAAACAAAATCTGCAGGAGAGATACAAGCAATAAAGAGAAAGGAATTCAAACACAACACTACAGAAAGCCATCAACATACAAGAAAAGACGAAAGAGAATAAGAAAAGAACAGAGAAGAATTACAAAAACAATCAGAAAAGAATTAATGAAATGGCAAGAACTACATATCTATCGATAATTACTTTAAATGGATTAAATGCTCCTATCAAAAGACAAATGGATAAAGAAGAGGCGGTACATATACACAACAGAATATTACTTAGCCATAGAAAAGAATAATGTCTTACCATTTGTGACAACATAGACGAACCTAGAATGTATTGTGCTAACTGAAGTAAGTGAAACAGAAGACAATACCATATAATTTCACTTACACATATAATCGAAGAACAAAATAAAAATTAATAAACAAAACAGAAACAGACTCATAGATACAGAGAACAAACTGATGGTTGTCAGATAGGCTTGGGGTTTGGGTAAAAATGGTGAAGGGATTAAGAAGTACAAATTGGCAGTTACAAAAATAGTCATGGAGATATAAAGTAGGGCATCGGGAATATAGTCAGTAACATTGTAATAACTACATATGATATCAGGTGGGTGCAAGACTTACCAAGGGGAAATCACTTTGTAAATTATATAAATGTCTAACTATTATGCTGTACACCTGCAACTAATATAATATTGACTGTCAACTGCAACAGAAGAAAAGCAATTTTTAAATCCCCGTGACTGGGTATTTTTACTTAATATGTTAGAAATAGCATGAGAATTGAGTTCACAAACTCTGTATTAGAGTGCTGGCACTATTACATAAATTTGAACATGTTACTTATCATTCCTACAACTTCAATTTTATTATTTTTAAAAGATTATATGAATATGCTTTTAATTGTTGAGAATTTGAAAAAACAAATGTTAAATCACTTACAAATTGTTAAATTATATTAGAATGTATAGCATATTTCTACAATAGTTCTCACAGTGTGGTCTGTGGGTAGTAAAACTCTCCTCATCTTTGTATCTGAAAATGTCTTTATTTGACCTACATTTTTGGATGATAGATTAATTAATTGTCAGATTCCAAGTTGGTGATTATTTTTTGATAATGCTTTTGTTGTTGCTGTTTTTTTCTCTCATCTTTAATGTTTTGCGTCATACAATGTTTATCTGTTGATATTTATTCTTTATCATTTATATCTTGCTCTGTACTTTCAATTTTCACTTTCAACCTGAGGTTATTTCTTCAGTTTTCTGTAAAAAAATCTCTCATCTTTTTTTAAAAAATTATTTTCTGTCCTTTTCTTCTCTCCTATTTTCTTTTCCATCTCCTCTTAGACATATGGGTATGTTCACACACCTACACCTACCCTCCATTTCTTGGACTGCTGTCATATTTTATGTCTTTATCTCTTATACGACAGTCTGAGGGAGTTCCTCAGTGATATCTTTCCATTTACTCATTAGTGTTGTTACTTTTAATAATTCTATATTTCATTTTCAGGGCTCCCAATTGCTTCTTATGTTAATTCTACCTGTTATTGTCTGCATGCTCTGTATGTGGCTATTATCTTTTTAAGAGTCATAAATATATTTCTTATAAGTGTTTTATTATTTTTATTATATTTGAAGTGAACTTAAAAATATTGGTTTTTACTATCAATTTTAGTATTAGTTTTATTCACAGAGTTGGGAATTTTGATTTATATATTAATGTTTAATAGGAAGTTTTTTCTCATTCATTTGCAGATCCTCAGGTCCCACAGGTCAGAACCAAGTCCTGAATTTATAAATCAAATAGCCACATTATGCTAAAATGTGTCCAAATTATTATTTTAATTATTGACATGAAAGAGTTGCTTTTAAGTAACGACCTTATTTTATTTAGGAAAATACTTTTGGGGAGTTGAGTATCATGATAGATTGGATTATTGTTCTTTACTCATCACTCATTACTGTTATGGAAATATACATAGGTACACTTTGTCATGTGACTGCAGTACCTCCCGTTAGAGTACATGGAGAATATTTATCTACTTTTTTGATTTTTGCATGTCTTGACCTTTAAATTGCCTTAGTCAATTGGAATATAAGCAAATATGACACAAGGCAAGGTTTTATATATACTTACATTAATCACGGTGGCCTCTTGAGTTGCCAAAATCTCCTAATAACCCACCCTTGATAACTGCTGCTCCTACAATGATAAGAATCCCAATCTGTGGTACGGGTAAACCTCAGCCACCCCTGCCTAGATCAACTAAACTATAACCTACCTAGACACTGATGAAAGAGAAAAATATACTTTGCTATAATTGATTAAGATCTTGAAGTTATTATGTAATGTTTCTATATAAATTTCTAACTAATCCAAAAGGGGAGGGTCTGAAAGCATGAAATGGAAAAAAAATTGCAAACCATTATATCTGATAAGAGGTTAATATCCAAAATATATAAAGAATTCATACAACTTAATAGCAACAAAAACAAATAATCCAATTAAAAAACAGGCAAAGAGCTTGAATATATACAAATGGTCGACAGGTATGTAAAAATATGCTCAACATCACTAGTCACTTGAGAAATGCAAATTAAAATCACAATGAGATGTCACTTCATGTCTATTACAATGTCCATCACCAGAAAGACAGATAAATGCTAGTAATGATGTATAGCAAAGGGAACCCCTGAGCACTACTGGTGAGACTGTAATTGATATAACTATGGAAAACAATGTGGAGATTCCTCCAAAAATTAAAAATAGAACTACTATATGATCCAGCATTTCTACTTCTGGGAATATGTCTATAAGAAATGAAAACACTAACTTGAAAAGGTATCTTTATCATCATGTTTATACCAGCTTTATTCACAACAGCCAAGATATGAAAACAACCTATCAGTGGATGGATGAAGAAATTGTGGTATATATAAGAATGAAATATTAGCCATAAAAAGAGGAAATCCTACGATTCATGACAACATGGATGGACCTTAAAAGCATTTTGTTAAATAAAATGACACACAGAGAAAGGAAAATACTGTATGATATCACTTATATGTGGAATATAAAACAAACAAAAACAAACAAACACACAAACAGAAATCCCACCAAATTCATAGAAAAAAAAGATCCGATTTGTGGTTAATGAAGGTGGAAGGCTAGGGAAGGAGAAATTAGAAGAAGGTGGTCAACAGGTTTAAACTTTCAGTTATAGGATAAATAAGTGTACTAATGGAATAATGTACAACATGATAATTATAGTTAACACTGCTATATGATATATAGAAAAGTTGTTAAGAGAGAACATTCTGCAAATTCTCATCACAAGGAGAAATTTTTTTATTATATCTATATGAGATGATGGATATTAACTAAACCTCTTATAATCATTTCACTAGTGTGTGTGTGTGTGTGTGTGTGTGTGTGTGTGTGTATCAAACCACCATTCTACATGATAGTATACCAACATTTCCTAATAATCTTGAAAAAATATCATTTTTGAGGGAAGGAATTATATTATTTTAATTTAAATTTCAAGAAGTCCTTGTGGTAAATTTTATTACATACCTAATTCATCTTTTTTAGGTACACTGTAGAATAAACATTGCTATATCAATAAATTATAGAATTAATGTTATTCAGAGTTGGGTTATACTTTAAACACAGGAGTTATATCCAAATTAATATCTGTGCCTTTGTTTATCATCATTTCTTAGGTCTAAGCCTACAGAATATATTCACAAAGTCTTAAAGAAATTTTGATATAAGAAGGAGGTTTTGCTACATATTACTCCTATTTATTTGAAATGTAATAAAATAAAATCTATAAATGTGATAAATATTCAAAATAATTTTTTAAAGGATAGTTTACCTTTTTAGTTGTTTAATTTATATTTCCTTTCCATCTCCTTCTTTGCCCCAATCTACTTGATATACTGCAATCCTATATATCCATTGTTTCTGTATCAAAGATCATACTGTTGGCTAAGAAAAAAATTATCATAACGTAATTTAGAACTTTATATTCTTCTATAACTCCTCATATACTTCAAAGGACAAGAGCAAAAATGAGTTTTCAGTGTTAGACAATTCAACTCACATCAAATTAACAAGTTATAATAATTTAAAAAATAATAATTAGAATTGTTTTTCTCCCATGGCATCAGCTCTGTTGAAGTTATAGAAGAAACATTTTGGATAAAGAGACTATTACTTGCTTCAGATGGCACATTCTTTAGTTAATTTCTGAGCAAGTTCACTATTTTCAGGCTTAATTATATAAGTTTTAAAATCAGATTTTGAATAACTAATACACAGGATGATAGTTAACATTTTCATCTAGTAGGGTTTCTGATCCATTTATGTTTGTCCTCGAATAACGGGCTGCATGTTGTTAAACACAATGGCATTCTATTTTTTGTCACTGGCAAGAAACCCTATCTGACTTCAAGCTTACACAAATAGACAGAGCTCCTTTTTATTATTTACTGTAAGAGAATTTGGAAAACAATAACTGCATTGACTATATTCTTAGAAACAAAAGAATATTTTATAATTAGGAATATTAAGAATGTAAGTTCGAAAGGTCACCAGTATTTTTAAATGTGTGCTATCCAGCTGCTTATGATGATTTCCATGAATTTATGTCAATCATAAAAGTATGTACAAGAATGTATTACATTTTGTGAGAGCCATTAAAAGATTCTTAATTTGATAAGACTAATCTCATTCATTAGGGATTAGAGAAGTTCACATAAGAACAAAAATAAGATACAAAAATAAACACTATCTTTCATTGGTAACAGACATGTATGTCAATATTTTATATTCATAACATTATAATTAACATTTACTGAGTGCCCACCATGTGCTAGATATTCCATATGCACAATTACATTTCTTAAAATGTTTCAAATAAATACAAATTTCGTAATAGCCTAGTGGAGCTTAAAACTTAATGGAATTCTTTAGCAAATCTTTGATGAGATGAATAATTGTTCTCTGATGCTTTTTTCTAGAAATCCAGATTCCCAAATATTGGAGAGTAACACAGATGGGCACACACACCCATATGTTAATCAACTTGTTAAATGGTATTACTGAAGGTATTGATAAAAAATGTAAAGCTACTTTTGAAATTTAAGAAAATTTAGAAAAAATTATATGACATTTAGTGTTTTTCATATACATTATATCCATCAGAGTATCTAGGAAAAAATTAAAGGTTTACATAAAGGATAAATTATTATTTTAATGTCTCTTTTGTTGTTACTTAGATTGGTTGGTAACTTGTCTTGTTACGTGACTAAATCTTCTTTATGCATGTCTCTGACACATAGAAAAGACAAATATGTCATTTAAATCAACA
>PVJL010009433.1:0-57290 GCA_004026885.1 Lyroderma lyra
AATAGTATGGTCATAACCATGTATAGTGCCACATAAGTACTAGACTAGTCAGGGGGATCATTTCCTAAATTATATAAATGTCTATGCACTATGCTGTACACCTAAAACTAATATAAAAATATTAAATGTCAACTGCCATTTAAAAATTTTAAAGGGGAAAAAGGTGAAGGGGAATAAGAGGTCTAAAGTTCCAGGTATAAAACAAATAACTCTAGGAGATATAATGTACAGCATAGGGGACACAGCCAATAACATTCTGACAATGTGGTACACTGTCAGATAGTTGCTGGGCTTATCGTGGTGATCACTCCTTTAGGTATATTAATGTTGAATAACTATGGTGTATGCCTGAGTCTTAAAAGTAATAATTCATCAAGTTGACAATGCACTGTGGAATTGTATGCCTGAAACCTATGTAATCCTTGCTAACAGATGTCACCCCAATAAGTCTAACAATAAAAATGAATTAAAAAAAAAAAAAATTGAAAAAAAAAAAAAAAAAAAAAAAAAAAAAAAAAAAAAAAAAAAAAAAAAAAAAAAAAAAAAAAAAAAAAAAAAAAAAAAAAAAAAAAAAAAAAAAAAGTAAAAAAAAAAAAAAAAAAAGTAATAATTCTTTTAAATGAAAAACTGAAAAATACTATATAACTAGAGTCATAACAATACATATTCTTTTCATCTGGCCTTCTTTTACTCAATATTCTTTTTCAGAGACACATGCATGTTGTAGGATTCATTCATTTTAACTGCTGTAGGGCAAATGCTGTGAAATACTCTTATTTGCTCATTTATGCATTATCTATGGCTGCTTTCTCAATGTAATAGCAGAGTTGAGACCATACAGCAGAAAAAAACCTTAACAACTTTTTAGCTGGTCCTGTACAGAAAAAGTATGCCAAAATCCGCTACAGAGCATTATTTTTCAAACTTGAATGTATAACAGAATCACATGGAGGGCTTGTTAAAACACAAACCGTTGAATTCCATGCCCATAATTTCTGAGTAAGTATGTATAGGGCAGGTTCCAATACAGTAGACTCTGTATTAACCTGAACTCAAGCAACTGGCACTCTCAAACAACTGGAAAAAAAAAATACAAGAAATAATACTTTGAATTAAAACAAAATCAATTTCTAGCAGAAATGTAAGTTTAAACTTTGGAGCAGGACGCACCTCACCACACCGTAAACCCATACTTCATGCACCATGTTTGTCTCTCACTCCCACCAATTTGCTGGGATCTATTATTATTCAAATTTTGTGTTCTCACCCAACCCAAAGGATGCCAAAACAGATCCCAAGTAAGCATAAACACATAGTGCTTACCCTCAAGCAGAAGATGGAAAAATGCAAGACTCTTGAGAAAAATGAGAATCTGTGCAGTGCTCATAGAGGAATTTAATGTTTGTTCATTGACGATCTATGACATTAAGTTTCAGTCTCAAAAGATAAAGGAGTTTTAAATTAAGTTGGAGAATGACAAGAGTGTAGAGAGAAGTGTCATACTCTTCATACAATGAAAGTGGAAGTGCTTGACCAGGCCCTATATTAGTGGTCTTCACTGAAAAGGTTCTGAGGGTGGTTATATTTCTGGACTCACGTTGCAGGAAAAAGCGAGAGATTTCCATGAGAAAATGAATATCAAAGATCAGTGTTCATTTTCAAGTGGCTGGTTTCACCAACTCAAGGTTCATCATGGCATCCGTAAGCTGGACTTAGCAAGTGAGCAGAAATCGGCTGATACTGAGGCTGCAGCTTCATTTTGTGATGTATTTAGTGAACTGGCTGCAGAAAATGGGTTGACCTCAGAGCAAATTTACACTGCAGATGAAATGGGATTAATGTGGAAGTGTCTGCCTAATTCTACTTTGGCTGGTGGTAATAAGAAGGTAACTCTTGGGTTCAAGCTAAATAAAGAGCATATAATGGCTTGTTTATGCCAATGGTTGGCAAATTAGCTAAACTAAGGTGTTTTAAAGGCATAACAAAGCCTCCTGTAGATGATCTTGCACAGAGAGTAACAGCTGGATGGATGCAGAAATTTTTACCAAATGGTTTCATTATTTGCTTGTCCCAGGTGTTAAGGGAAATTTACAAAAGAAAGGAATACGAGAGATAGTAAATTTCTATGGCTTCTGGATAACAGTCACACACGTCCTCCTTCAGAAGAGCTCGTTATTGGCAACATTTTCATATGTTATCTTCCAACTAACGACACAAGTCTGATCCAACCAATGGATATATGGTGATGGAAAGAAAACACACACTGGATGATGAACATATAATGCAACACATAAACAATGCACTGTAGAAATGTACACCTGGAACCTATGTAATTCTTGCTAACCAATGTCACCCCAATAAATCTAACAATAAAAAATATATTAAAAAATTAAGAATAAAATATTTTACAGGCATAACCTCACATCAAAAATAAATAATTTTGACGGGACAATTCTTAACTTTCAGAAAATATATAGTATCAAAAATGCTATCTACACTATCAGTTGTGCTTGGGATTCTGAGAGAAGTGAAACGTTACGGGAATGTTGGGAGAAAGTTGTGGCCAGCTGTGATGTCTGTGGAATACTCCTCCCTTCCCCATCAACTTTGAGGGGGTTTCCAGTCAATAGCACAGCTGCCAGTGGCAGAGTTTATGATGAAATCTGTGAATTAGCTGACTTTGCTAACAACAAAATGAATTTGTCTCAAAATAAATTTGACAACTGGCTTGCTATGGATGAAGCTATTCCAGTAACTCATACACTTAATACAGAAGAGATCATAGAAGCTGTTGTGAATCATGGAAAAACGAACATTGCAGAGGAAGAAGAGAGTGATGATGAAGAATGTAAGGTGGAAAAAGTATCCTGGCAGAGAGCAACTGCGGCATTTGAAACTGTAATAGCTATTGCAGAACAGCAACCCTTCTTCACTTCTCACCATGTTATACAGTAGCATATCATGCAAAACCTGATTTTGCCTGAGAGGTGTAGGGCCTCAATGCAAGCTGGTATCCATTCATTTTCCAAGAAAGCTGCACACAAGTTTGCCAGTACAACATCTACTAATGTAGATCCAAAACCATCCACATCCACTACTCCTGATCCTGACCTAGCTACTTACATCCTCAGATCCTAATGACCCAGATGTGACATCTACTCAGTAAACTCTCTACCCCTAATGTAACTGTTTTAAGTGTATATGTGTGTGTTTTTAAATAAGTTACTTGAAGTTAAAAAAATTATGTTAGTGAAGTTCATTAAGTTGAAAAGTTTACTGACTGCCTTTTAACTAAAATTGCACACTGGATTCACAAAGCTGTTTTTATAATGAAACTGTGTTATATTAAGTTTGTCTTTATTTGTCTTAATTTGCTTTTAATTACTGTAATTCAATATTAATATCAAGGCAATAGAGTTTATGGTATGGTATAGTATGGGGGATAGTATTAATTAGGCCTATTTTTAATAGTAACTCTCAAGCAACCAGAAACTACATCTACCTGGCATCTACCAATCCCCATGGGTGCCGATTAACTGAGAGTCTACTGCATTTGCATTTCTAACAAGTTCATTGGCGATGCTGAAGCTATCAGTGGAAGTAACAGAAGAATAAAATCTTGAGAACCAGTGCTGTAGAGTACATACAATTTATTTCCCCACTGTACTACTGACAGACATTACAGTTATTCTCAATTTTTGGTCATTAAAAATAATGCCATTATCTACAATCTGCACAAAACTTTGGTGTGCCTTTATATACATTTTGAGAGTAAAAACACAGGCTTATAAAGTGCACAGCTATAACCTCAACAAATACTGACAAACCACTTCCTAAAGTGGTTTTACCAATTCATGCACTCATCATCAGTATATGGGACTTTCTTGTGGACAGTTATCTCTTTAATATTTATACTATCAGTCTTTTTCATTTTAGTCATTCCAGTGAATGCCTGGGGTATATCGTCGTGGTTTTAATTTTAATTTCCCTGATGACTAATAAGTAAAAAATATTTGCCATGTTCACTGCCCATTTGGATGTCCTCATATGTCTATCTATGTTCATGAAAAAAACACTTAGAAAACATCCTTGCCTTGTTCTCAATCTTAGCAGGAAAGCATTCAGTCTGTTTCAATTACAATAACTTTGATATTATCTGTAATTGTTTTTTGTAAATGCCCTTTATCAGGAAGTTCCCTTCTATATCTAGTTTGCTAAGGGTTTTGTGTTTTTTTTAACATGAATACATATGTAATTTTATCAAATGCTTTTTATACTTCTATTGAGATCACCATGAGGTTTTCTTCTTTGTTTTGTTACTAGAGGAATTAAATTGATTGGTGGTTAGATGTTAGCATACATCAGGATAGAACTCCACTTGGCTCTGATGTATTATCCTTTTATATAGTTTGCTGAATTTGGTTTGCTAATATTTGCCTAAAATTTCTGAATCTATGTTTATGAGTGAAATTTACCTTAATTTCACTTGTAATAACCTTGATAGATTTGGGTATCAATGTTATCCTGGATCCCTAAAATAAGTTGAGAACTGACCCTTTCTTCCTATTTCATATAAGGATTTATACAAACTGATATTATTTCTTCTTTCAGTGCTGGAAGAATTCACCAGTGGAGCCATCTAAGTTTACAATGTTGTTTATAGAAAGGTTTTTAATTACATATTTAATTTCTCTAATAGTTACAGAATTAGATTTTGTATTTCTTTTATGTCAGTTTTGAAGGGGTTTGGGGGTTTTTTTGGATTATCTGGTAAGTCTTTATAAACATAAAGTTGTTTTAACTATTGGAGTCTCAACCTAAGACCTGTGGAGGTTGCCAGGGGTCTCCTTCTGGCTCTTAAACCTGGAAAAAACCTTTTTGAGCTTCTCAGATTCTCAAGCCCAACTCTTTCAGAGTATCAGCCTCTTTATACCAGAACAGGAGGGTATCCCTAGGAACAAAGCAGATGCCATTAGCTGGGCTTACCTCCCTGGGTTTCCTTCTTACAGATCTAAGCCCTATAAAACTTCACTTATTTGAAGGTACTCAAATGTCTTCAAATATATTTTGTTCAGTTGCTTTAGGTGTTTTTCAAGGCAACTTTGGTCTAAATTTCCTGGTCTAACATTCCCAGAAATGGGGTAGACAAAACTAGATTATGAACTCCTCAAATAAGATCCCTGCACTTTAAATTTTCTATCCTCAATGCCTAGCACAAGTGCCAGACACACAATTGTTATTCAATTTACTGATGAATCTATGACCTGAAGGATAATTCTGAGCAAGTAAAGGAAATAAGAAGACAGCAGTATTACAAATGATAACAGAAAATTTATTTTCAAAACACAGAAATCTCTCTTGGTCTGTCTCTTATGCCACATTATCTCTACTAAAACCTTGATTCAGGACTCAGAATCACTCACCCACAATATTTCAGCTGGCTCACAGATTATGTCCTTTCCTCCTCCAGTTCACCTCTCTTCAGTCCACTTTCCACAGTTCCAATTCAAATGCTCTGTTAAGTATACTTCAAATGCCTCCTCCTTCTCTAAAAGAACATTTCTAATCTCTGCATAATATATAAGGCCCACAATTATCTGATCCTAGGCTATTTCATCAAATTTATCTTTCTTCCTGCCTGCATCTTTATGTCTTAGATTTTAGCTATATTGACTATGTTCAGTTAATGAGAGGTGCCATGCCATTTTATGCCTCACAGTTTTAAGGATATTGTTACCTTTATTTAAAATAACTTTTCCTCACTGACAATGTGGTAAGCTTAACCTTCTATTCAAAAGGTAAGAATAATTCCAAAAAAGGTAAGAACAATTTCAGTTCACAACAATACATTTCTCCTTCAAAAGCAATTTAACCAGTCTTCTATTTAATGATCCACAGAGCAAGTTATTGCTTTGCACTGTAAAATACAGAACACAGTCAACACATGCATTACTCCACCCCACCAACACATATACAAGAGATAAAAATACTAACTTAGAATGATCTAGTTAAAAACAACACTGGACTAAATCAAGAACCAATCCCAGCTCAGCTTTTGGTTAAAATCAGAATTATGGAACCAATGATAAGATTTGAAACTGGCTTTAGGCATCATCTGTAAACTAGAATAAAACTGGAATAAAAATAATAGAATAATAGTACATGCCTAATAAACATAATGTTAGCTAATATTGTAACAAATAAAACTCTTTTAACAAGTTTATTGAAGAATCTAGCTAAAAGGTTATGTGTTAAAAACTGTATTCATCAAGATGACCTTTTGCTACTGTTAATCAGTCTTTATAAACTTTCAAGCAAAAGAGGTGCTTCAAGCTAGGAGAGGGGGCAACAAGCCCCAATTACAGGAAAGAGCTTTCTTTTTTTTTTTTTGCTGTTTTGAAAACCTGTTGGATCTTTCTGTTCATTCATTTCATTTCTTTTTCACCATTTTCATTGAGTCAAATGTGAACTCTGCATTTGCCTTTGTCCTCATACGCAATTGAAATACTAGGCTACAGTCTCAACTTGTCACTGACCTCAAACTTGGCTTGGAAAAAGACCCCACATTTTCTTTGACCCACATTTAACCTAAGAATTCTCATGGAAACTGATGGCTTGCTCTTCCTACACTAAATCAATCTAGGCTTCTCATAAGAAATATTTAGGGGAGTTCCCTGATGGTGTAGCGGCTTGGGGCTTCGGCGCTGGTGCTGTCAGCGCTACGGCCCGGGTTCGATTCCCAGTCAGGGAGCTACCCACATACCAAAAAGCAAAAAAAAAAAGGAAATATTTAGTTAACCATTTTGGTCTCTCTACACTGTCCTATTTCCTTTTATCCACACTCTGAGTTGATCTGAGATTCTATTAATAAACTCCTCTATCCCATTCTGGGACTAAGAAACCAGAGCAATAAAGCAAGCATACTTAGCATTACACACAGTGGCCAATCCCATGTCAGCAATTAAAAGTCCACAACACCAACAGAAACCCAAAACAAACACATCTATTTTTCATTCAAAGGTGCACTCAAACAAGCACATATTATTGAATCTACTTAGGGTCTATTAAAAAAAGAAAACCCTATATGATATGGTTCAAAACATATGCTCTGATATGTCATTTGCATATACTAATATGAAGACTACAATTGTATTATATTGAAATTCAAGATTTAAAATGCTTATCATGACTATGAATCAAAAATTTATGTTTATTTAAAAATAGAATAATATATCTGTTTCTTTTTTGTATTTTATTAATAACTTTAAATATCCCTCTGAAAAAAGTTATCTGTGTATATGTGTGTGTGAAGGTGGAGTACGGGGGTGTGAAAGAGTGGCAAGGGGTCAAGCATACATGCATTCAGATACTCACTTGCTCCAATTTAAAGATATGCTGATTAAAATAGTGTTGTAAACGCTCATTAGCAAAATTAATACAGAACTGTTCAAAGCTGTTATTTTCATAATCTTCAAACCCGAAAATATCAAGAACACCAATAGATAAAGTCTGTAAAACAGAAAGAAATTATGGTTAAAAAATGATGCTCAAATTTATTTCATGAATGATATCCACAATACAATACACAAAATGCTCTAAGTTATTCCACAGCTGTGGAGAGATTTGAGGGTGGGGAGAAGTTGGGGGTGGGATACTAACGTTGAACCAAAATATACCACAAATTAAAAGCATTTTAGTTCTCTTTATCTTTTTTCTTTTTATTCTACTTATTTTTTAAAAATCCAAAAATTTAACACATATAATCCATTGTATTGATTACTTTACAGAAAGTATAAAGCAGGGTTAGTAACATGGTATCGCAATCCCAGAAATCTCTAAATCCCAAGAGACAAGGGAATGGAAATAACAGGCTATAGGGAAGTCAAAAGGTTACTTAAGTAAAAATAGGTTACTCCTGGCTGTGCCTTGTTATACAAAGAGGACCAGACAATTTTTCCTATTTTGACTTCTACAACCCAATAGAATTATGCTTTAAAAACCAAGCTAACAAGTATGTTTAATCAGCCTTATGCAAACTAGGAATAAAAGTGGATATCAGAATATGTGATTTCTTGAAGTTTAAATTTTTTAAATTTTTATAAAAATAATTGTACAAGGTTTATAATGTTAAATAGTTCTAAAAGGATTCTAACAACAGCCCCTTTCCATCCTCAATTTCTGCTCCCTAAAAGCAATAACACTCAAATGTTTTAGCTATGTGGTATGAAACAGTATAGTATAAAATACAGTATAGTATAATATATAATACAAATGCTTATTCTTCTACTTCTTAACATTTTGCTTCCAGAAATTATCTTATAACGTCTTACTATGGATGTAGGAATTCAGCTCTAATACCCCCAAACCAAAATTCTTCTCACAATCCCCCCTTATTCTAGATATACAAATGTATGACAATTTTGGTTAAATGAAAACAGTTTTTCTCCACTGGTGCTCAGAGAGACTCTGGGTAAACTGATGCAATGAGTAATAAATAATAAAAGATTTTTTTTTAAGTCTCCATTAGAGTACTTTGTTTGATTAATTCTGCTGACTCAATTCTAAGCCCTTACTTTTAAAAAACAGTAAAAATGATGACCTTCAAAAGTAAGTTAATTTAGTAAATTAGATTACAATTAAAATTAATATTTTAACTGTGGGCTTACACAAAATATAAAAGTTTCTATAAGAGCAATGTTACACTTAAAATAACAGGATTAAAGTAATAAAGATAGTATTTCTCATCAGCCTGAAAAGGTAGACTATTCCATAGAAGTTTTAGGGAAATAAAAATGAATTTGAAATGATTAAAGTGAACAATCCAAAATGAGCCATATTAAAAATAAATTCCAATTGGAAAAAAAGGCCTGAACATAAAAAATTATATTCTAAAAGTATAAGAATAAATATTTTATAACCTTGGGCTAGACAATAAAGGAAAAGAATGACAGAATTAACTGCACAAAAATTTGAAACATATGGGCTCAAAAACACATTATAGTGGGAGAGGAGGGGGGGGAAGCTAAATATAAGGTGATGGAAAGAGAAGTCACATTAGGTGGTGAACTTATTATACATCAAGTTGACAATGCACTGTAGAATTGTATGCCTGAAACCTATGTCATCCTTGCTAACAGATGTCACCCCAATAAGTCTAACAATAAAAATGAATTAAAAAAAAAAAGAAAAAAAAAAAAAAAAAAAAAAAAAAAAAAAAAAAAAAAAAAAAAAAAAAAAAAAGATGCCTGGGTAAATAAATTTTTTGTTATGCAAAAAAAAAAAAATTCATAAACAAATCTGTAAAGTCAAGAGAAAGTATTTGCTATATATCAAACATTAAATCTCTACAATATCCACGACTCCTAAAAATAAAAAAACAAAATGAAAATAAAAATAGCAAAAATATATAAATAAAATTAAGAAAACATTGGCAATAAAATCATCAGATTAGCAGATGAAAATACTAACAAGAATAAAGGTGTATGGACATAGGCACTTTCAATCACTAGTGGAAGCCAGACCTGTCCTGTTGTTTTAGGTGAACACACCTTCAAAATATAAGAAGTAATACCTCTAAAGAGAGTGTTAACCCTCAAGAGAGCAAATAATCTTGTTAAGTATCCTGTAAGATGATTCCCCAAGTTGCTTCCTCCTGCCTCCATGTAATCTTTTTTAGTTCTCTCCTTAATTTTAAATGCATGAAAGAAATTGCAAAACTGTTATCTCTGGAGCATGTGAGATCTTGTTCCTGGCATATGTCATCAATTTAGCTTAAATGAACTCTTACAAAATTCTCTACAAGTCTGACATTTCTTACGTTGACAATAGCATAATTTTATTTTTATGTTTAAGAGCAATCTGTATATACTTCGTACACATAGGAATGTAAGTACATAAGAAAAAAGGTCTGAAATGACACAATTTCCTCTGAACAGGGTAATAGAAACAACGAGGAAGGAAACAGCAGAGAATACAGATAAAAGATGATTCTTAAGACTTTTATATAATCCCATCTTTCTAAACTTCATGTATTAACCATATTATTAAAAGAGTTTTCTGGGAAAAATATAAAATCAATGTACACCTACCTTGGTATTTTGCTCCAGATCTTTACTATTCAGAAGTGCATGATTAATGCGAAAAACGATCCAGTCAAATAGGGCACTATATAAAGACTTAGCCATGGAATTCCTCACTGTCACAGCCTGGAAAAAAAAGAAAAGGGTTAGGAGCACAAGGGAAATGGCCACTAATCTGACTAAAATACTATAACAAAGTGTGTTTTGCTCTCATTCAAGAAAGAAAGCTTACTATCATGAAGAGAAAATTTTTCTCTCCATATAAATAACTTATAGTTGAAGTTTTCTATATACACTCACTAATTTAGTCCAACACAGAGAATCTAGGCTAAAACTGCATTGAAAGATAAAGGAAAATGTAGGTCACTTAGTTCAAAATAGTTGTAATGAAACTTAGGGTATATATTTCACCCGGTAAAGAAGTTCAATAGGAAGTTTACAAACAAATGAACCTTGCCAGCTCAAGTGGGGAAGAGTATTCCAGGCAAAGCAATCCATTAGCAAAAAGGCATTCATTTATCTGCGGAATCCTAGTCAGACTCTTAAAACCAAATCATAATACCACCATAATTATATTCCTGGTTGTCTTCAGCTTGTCATCAACAATAACCTCTAGGATTTTCCCATCCCAAGGCAGAGTAATAATTCCTTCATTATAATTATGGATGTATTTATTTACCTCATTTCAAGCTTTCCTTAGTTTATAGAATTCTCTATAGTACGTGCTCAATTTTTCTGTAAATCTGAAATTGTTCTAAAACATAAAGTCTATTAGTGAAAATAAATTCACCATTTAAAATGTACTACATTTAAAGGGCATGTACATTAGAGAAATGAGTCCTAGCACTTAGAATACAAATCCTAATAATTTATATATTTATCATCTCGGGATTTATTTTGAAGCATCTATATGCAGGTACATATTTATACCTTGGTTCTAAAGTTTAGAGAAAATAGACAGTAATGATTAGCAGCTAGACTATCTTCCAATCCCAGTTTCTCTAGTTGTTTCACTTTAGTTAAGTTACTTAAAACTCTTGGGCTATAGCTTGTACATTTCCAAAATGGAGATATTACTAAAATCCGCCACAAAGATGATGAATAAATTTCTGAATTTCAGTGATTAAAAAAATGAAAGTTTCAAGTTTCTAGACAAAAAATTACTACTAACTAAACTATCAATCAAATTCTCAATCTTCAACATTAGCAACCTGAAAATAATGGGAAAATGTTTACAAATTCTGAGCGGAAAAGGAATGTGGCCCTAGAATTCTATACTTAGGCAAGTTGTCAATAAGTATCTTTAAAATGTCAATAAAATCATAGTAAACTGCCATTCTATTTTTTCCCCAGAGGGGAAAAAAGGAACGAAGATAATCTGATCAAATTCAGCAAAAGTAAAATATTTTTAAACTAAATAAACAAGCATAGGACACAATAAACAAAGAATAAGAAAACATATTCACTATCACAATATATATAAATGGGTTAAACTTTTTAGTTAAAAGACAGACCTTCATATTAAATGAAAAACTATAACCCACCTATTTATAGTTTATAGTAATTTTATTTTCATCAACTATTATAGTCAGATAGAATCCAGATTTACCAAATTACGCCAATACTTATTTATACCGTAACTCTCGATATTATACTACTTTCAGCCTCTTTTCTCTAAAATGCAGTCCTATTACAGCTTAATCTCAATAAGCCCAAATACCATTTAATATTTTCCCATTGAAACAAGATCTCATTTAGTGTTTCCTATCTCACTGAATAGTACCAATATTCTTAGTTGTGTGAATCAGAAAATTAGGATTCATCTTTCACACTCTTTCTTCCTCCTTGCTTCCCATTAAGCAAATCATTGCCAGATCCTGTTGATTTTACCATATAAATTTCTTGCTAAGTCTATTCATTTCTCCCTATCAGCAAGTCACCATTCTAGACAAAGCAACAAACATCTTTCTCCTCAGGAGTACTACAACGTCCAAACTCATCTTTCCACATTCACTCCTGCCCTCTGTGTTAGAATCCTAAGATGTTCCCCAAGATTCCCATTTCCTCATGTACATGTCCTGTATCACATATACAGAACTTACGTGTGGGCAGGGCTGTAAATATGATGGATTTCACTCCCCCAATTGTCTTATGTTATATGACAAAAGTGAAGGGATTTTAAAGATATAATTATGGCCCAAAATGAGCTGAATTTTTTATTTAAGTTAAAGTGAGATTATCCTGGGCAGAAATGACTTAATCAGAAAAAGTTCTTGAACTGACACTTTTCATTAGAGATTCTCCTGTTAGCCTTGGAGAAGCAAAATGCCATGCGGTGGACAGGACCACATGACAGGAAATGACAAGCAGACTCAAGCTGCTGACAATGACCCCTGACAGCCAACAAGAAATTAGGGTTTCAGTCCTGCAACTGCAAGGAACTGAATCCTGCCAACAGCCTGTGAACATGGAAGAGGATGTTGAGTCTCAGATCAGAACACAGCCTTCATGGACATCTTGACTTCAGCCAAGTGAAACCCTGAGCAGAGAGGACCCAGATGACCTGGGCCCAGATTGATAATCCACAGAAACTGTCAGATAATAAATCTGTGTTTTATTAAGTGGCTAAGTCTGTAACACAGCTATAGAAAATTAATACCATCTCTTCTAAATTTCACACTGCTGACACAGTGATCCTTTAAAAGAAAATCTAAGACACCTTTTACGCTTGTAATATTCTAAGAGCTTTCCACTCACTGCTCTTCAGATAAAATACTAAAATCCTTAAGAACTGTTCCTCATTTTATACATAATGCCTAGCTTATTTCTGGGCACAAAGGTTTTCAAATATTAACTAAACAAATACACTAAACAAATGTATACCAAAAAAAAAAGCAGAAGCTATAAAAAAAAAATCTCAGAAAGTAATGAAAAATGTGAAAGAAAATATAAAAGCAGTGAACCCTTACATTAAAGAAGGGAAAAACTCTAAAGGCTTGGTTTTTCTATTATTTCTAAAGGAGTTCTCAAAATTGGAGACTATAAAATGTAACATAAGATACCTGACTTAATAAAGAAATGTGGACTTGTAGGTACAGTTAGGACGGACCCAAGGCCTGCCCAGAAAGCATTCTCTACAGTTCAAACACTCTTTCTCCACCTCTGTATCTTCTAATCTCATATTGCTGTCTGATTTTTATAATTGTGATAGTTTGATTTCTTATCACTTTCATAAAATTACACTAAAATAAACAGTCAGCTATTCAATAACTTTCCTATTCCTATACACCTGAGTAGTATAATATTAAAGGCTCACTACAGAATATATCTCACCTGGAAGCCTCACTATACAGCTACTTAAAACCATGAGAGTGGGTGAAATAATCTAGATAAAGAATATAGAGAAGAAAAGACAAAGACATAGATATTCCACCTTCTAAAGTTGGGGAAGAAAAAAAAAAAAGAAAGAAAAAGAATGGCAAAGGAGTGGCCAACAATGAAAAAGTAAACCAGAAGAGAATGATGTGTGGAAAGGTAAGAAGTACCTCAAGAAGCAATACTCAATTAGGTCAAATACTGCTCATTTATAATTCTACCTACCATATACACTACACATTAATAATAGAAAACTTAATAATGGTGAACAGATTAAGATCCATGGAGAAAAATGTAAGCTTACTGCTAAAAGTTACATTCAACTTTAAGTTTTCAAGGTGATGGAAAGTTCACAATCAAATTTCAAGGCCCAGAAAATACTTCAATCAACACTCTTTGTTGTTGTCATTTTCATTCTGTTAAGAGAAAAAAATGCAAACCCCAAATTCTAAAAAATGTTCAAAGGACTTTGATTTCAAAGAAAATTTTTCATACCTCTGCCAGTTTGTATGGTAAAATAAGTTTTTCTCCCACTGTCACAGTCTTCCTTGTAACTAATGCTTCAAACAGCATTTCTTCTTTAACCTATACAACAGAAAAGTAAATTCAATATATAAGATGTATGACAATGAGCTGATTTATTGAAAAGACATATAGAGAAAAAAATTAATGAAATTAGCAAATATATGATAGAGAAAAACAAAGACAATACACTGGAATTTTGAATATTGGCAAAAGTGAAATACAAGTGTCCCATTCATCCCACTTCCAAAACAGAAAGGGAGAGAAAAGAAAGAGAGAAAGGAAGGAAGGAAGGGAGGGAGGGAGGGAAAAAGGATAAAGAAAAAGGGAAGGGAGAAGACAGACAGAAGGTAAAGGGGGGTCAAACATATGGTGATGGAAGAACTGACTCTGGGTAGTGAACACATAATGCAATATACAGATGATATATTATAGAACTGCATACTTGAAACCTAGATTAATTTTTTTATTATTAGTTGCAGGTGTACAAAACAACATAATGGTTAGATATTTACACACCTCACAAAGTGATAACTCCAATAAGTCTACTACCCATCTGACACCATATAAAGTTATTATAATACCACTGACTATATTCCCTATGCTGTACTTTACATTCCATTGTTATATACATGAGGGCTATCCATCAAAAAATCCAGCCATAAATGCCTCTATTTTTCATATTACACAGCTGGATACTTTCCAGACAGCCCTCATATGTTTTTTAATTATAAATGACATTTAATATTATTTTATATCAGTTTCAGGTACAGTGACTAGACATGTATATAATTTATGAAGTGATCCCCCACAGTAAGTCTAGTGCCCATCTGACAGCATAGTTTTTACCACATCTCCATGGCTATTTCGTGACTACCAATTTGTACTTCCTAAACCCTTCACTTTTCTCACCCATTCCTCTGAAACGTATGTAATTTTACTAACCAATGTCACTCCAATAAATTTAATTTTAAAAAAGGAAAGAAAGTAAAAAAAAGGGTAAATAAAACAGGTGGGTCTTTTTTAATTAAAGTTTTCTTCCTGATCATAATGGAGAAAAATGTTTCATTGTGCAGAATATGGGAAACATAGAATAGTACAAAAAAACATCTTAAGACAATCAACCATAATCCCACAACCTGGAGAAAAGGTGACAACACTTCTTGAATTCCAGGAAAATCACACCTGCCGAAGCAAGCATTAATTTATGTTTCAGATGCTCATTTTTATTTACAGTTGTTAAACTTTAAGATAGAGTTGATGTTACCTTTGTTCTTACTATAAATAACTATAAATAACAAGAAAAAATTTTAAAGCTTGGTTTCTAAAGTGATGTTTGCTATCAAATCACATTTGCTGTTAGTTTAACTTTGACATTGGTAAGCCTAATTCTCAGGATTGGATTTCTCCTTTTTTACCAATGCCTGAATTGCTCTTAACCAGCCTCTCACCAAAAAAGGAATATTGCACTGGAACCAGAAGCCTTGATACTTGCTGAATGCCTAAATTTATAAGACTACTAATCACAATACCCTGTATTACCACAATACCAAATGTCTGACTAAAATGTCACCTGAAATGCCTGACTGAAATACCATCTGTTCTCTGACCCTCACGGCCTTCAAAATTACAACCTTTAGATATCACACCAAATATCCTGGTAGAACTTCTTTCCAGTGAGTGAGTCTAGTTCCAATTTAAGGCACTCTTCCTTTCTGCTATCCATTCCTCAAAGCTAACTCATTACATTAAAGTTAATAAGCAATACCCAGGCATGTACAAAATAATGAGCACTACAAAGTCAGATGAATAAAAAAGAGGCATCCACTGCTTTCAAAGAGCACCGCTGCCTTATAATGGACACAAACTAGTAAACAATTAACTTTCTGCTATAAAACCAAAGTTAAATTATACTAAGTAGAAACTCATGAAGTCAGTTCAGACCATTTAATAAGGTTAAACCCATGCAGTGGCACAAAAACCAAGATGTGAAAGATGAGTAAGATTTTAACAGAAAAAAGTAGGCTACTCATAATAGCAAACAACTGCAAACAACCAAGATGTCCTTCAATAGGTGAATGGATAAACAAACAATGATATATCCAGACAATGGAATACTACCCAACTATAAAGAGATATGAACTATCAATCCATGAAAAGACATGAATCTTAAATGCATACTGCTAAGTGAAACAAGTTAGTCTGAAAAGGCTACATACTGTATGATTCCAGTATATTACTTTCTGGAAAAGGCAAATCTACAGTTAGTAAAAAAGATGAGTGGTTGTCAGGCATTTGGAGGGAGGGGTTGAATAGGTAAAGCAGATTTTGAGGGTAATAAAACTGTTCTAAAGATTATGGCACACTCACCAAGCAAAAATACTACTTTTTGGAGAAACTTTATTACCAAAAAAGCATTAACCTAGTCACCCCCTACAAAAGAGTTACACAAAATAAAAACTGAGAAGTTACCCTGTATTTGAAATGACAAATGAGAATGTAATCACTCACTTCTAATAATTCTGAGACAACAGGAAGAACTTCAGGATTACAGATATCTATGGAGTCATCCCGGTATGTCTTCTTTTTATAACAGATATTACCCAAATGTAGTATTGCCGAGAGAAGAGAAAAAATCCTGCAAAAATAAACCAAAAATTACAGCTTGCTTGTGTGCATTCTCTAAGCTTATTTCCTCCCAAAAATTCTAATCTAACTGACCAGTACAAATATGAAGTAGTTAGTCTTCAAAAGTAAGAAATATGGGAATAATAGTAACTAAAATTTATTGAGTGCTTACTATGTCCGGCACTGTGCAAAGAGCTTTATAAAACCTCAATTTCAGTAATGTACCACTTGTCAGACATAATTCTTTAAATGAGACTACTTGCTATTGTCTGAATCTTATACTACTTGGCAGATAAAGTTTGAAATGGATTTCTCGCTATTGCCTGAATCTGGTGTAGTGTTTTGAAAGCCCATGCCTTCCTAACTGCCTTTCATCCTAAATGAAATGCCCTTTCTCTACACTGCCTATTTCAGAGCTACTGAATCAGAATTTTAAGGGAAAGGCCTTGGAATCTGTATTTTTTAACCAAGCCTAGGTGATTTTTTTATTAGTAGTTATATTTAAGAAATGCTTTCCTACATTATATTATGGCGCTCTTGATAAATGTTTTTTAAAAACAGTCTGAGGCCTTGGGGGTATTATCTAATATCAGGCCCCTACTGTAAAACATCTACATCTGGACTCCCCATTTTGTCCTTCCCTCCTGTCTCAGAACAACACATGCTCCTCTTCCAGTCAATAACTAATCCCTCCAATTGTGCTCTCCATTCCATGAATTCCAGTTTACTCAGGAACATTATTATACATACTTTTCCTATCTCTCACCTGAACCTCCAAGAACTTTCTATCAAAATAACCTCATGTTTGCTTCTCTCTTACTTTAAAAAAATCCATCCTAGATCCCATATCTTCTCCTTCCCTTCACAAACAAGCTTAATGAAATGTTAACTTATGGGAGTTTCCTGGTGGCATAGTGGCTAAAGCTTTGGTGCTGTCAATACTGTGGCCTGGGTTAGATTCCCAGCCAGGGAACTACCCACATAAAAAATAATAATAATAATAATAAAGTGTATAGTTCAATAGTTATAAAAAAAAAAAGAAATGTTAACTTATATACCTTATCTTCACTTTGTCATTCTCTATTAACTATCACATCTGCTCTTTTCTCGCACTAAAATGTCTCATAGTCGTTACTAAGGACCTCTATGTAATGAAGAAAAGTATATTATATCCTATATTTACCTGACATCTCAAAGGCATTTAACACATCTAAAAGCCATTCCTGGAAATCTGTATTTATGCACATCTTTTTTCCTTCTCCAGTTATTTCCTTAGGGTAAATTTGTTCTACTTAGGAAATTGTAACTACATGGTTCCCTAAAATTAGTAAACATTCTAAATAAAACAAAGGTATTACTTTAGGGACCATTACTTTGAGAGATCCTGATTCAACATGTAATTGCTAGGTCTATTTTCTTAAATAATTAGAAATTTTTAAAAGTTTAAATCATTAACGTGACTCAAAATACAAGTCAATTATAAAGAAATAATCATAAAAGAATTCTGGGTTAAAGAGGAAACTCAGTATTAACTGAAACATAAAAACTAATACAAGCCAACAGACATAAAAACACACGTTTCTGAGCCATTTTTTAAAAACTGTTTTTTAGCAGTAGTTTATATGGTTGCTAATTGTTTCAGAATTATGGGTTCAAAAATCAGCAGATTAATGTTTTCACACACACAAGTATGTGATGCATAGTCTCCAGCAATAACAAATACTATAAAAGCAATCAATATACTACAAATAATATATAATAAAAATGATTATAACTATGAGTAAGAATCCCTGTTCTCAAAAGGCTTATAATCTTGCATTACGGGGAGTTCCCTGATGGTGTAGTGGCTTAAGGCTTCGGCGCTGGCGCTGTCAGCGCTGTGGCCTGGGTTCGATTCCCAGTCAGGGAGCTACCCACATACCAAAAAGCAAAAACAAACAAACAAACAAACAATCTTGCACTAGCAGATAACAACAAATAACTATACTACAGGGCAGGATATCTTAAAATACAGAAGGTAGAATCAACACACAGTTAAAGAAAATTTCATTAAGAAGGTAGTACTTCAAAGTAAACAGGTTTCAATTCACATGCCAAATTTGTACTCTGCCTGCAAGGTTGTAGCTAGAGGGATTCTGGGGTAGATCTGATTGCAATTGAAAAGAATGTTGTGATTTATTAGCAGAGTCAGTCACAGTCACAGGAGAAGGAAATAGCGGTACTCATGACATGCCCTCTATTCAAAAAACTGAAGTATCTGAATGAGTAAAAAAACATGAACAGCATTCCTTCATGGAATGGAGAAAATAATAAATGGTCAAAGTACAACAATGTAATGTATCCTGAGGAAAGAATGTAAGTAATACAGCATAGAAAAATTGATCATGTACTCTCATTTATTTAGTAACCTTCAAATGAATTGCAGTTTATGTCACCAATTAAATGGGTTTGCAAATTTACACATTACTATATTATTTGGTTTTATCTTTCATAAAAAATTCTGGGAAATCATCTTCAAATTGAAGATTCATTCCAATAAGGTAATCACAAGCAAACAAGAAAATGGCAGAGCTGATATTTTTCTACTCCTAGTATGAGATTAAAAGTTGACAATATAATCAGATCTGACATATTTATTAACTAATTCCCCCCTCAAATAAATAGTTATGTTACTTTTTTTTTTTAGGTTAGAGTCAAGGTTACTTGTGTCTTTAATTTTAAATAGTTTATTTTAAATATAATTTACTTCATCTTTAATCAACCTTTTTACATTTCTATTTTTGTTTATATTTAGTTACAAATATAAATACACGTTTAGTACAATAGTAGAGACAAATTTACAGAGGAAATACACAGAAAATTATGTTTTACTGATAGGTATGCATGCCTTACTAAGATTAGAGATCAGTGATACAGAAAACAAGAAACTAAAAATAGTATTATAAAGCACCCGTTTTTAAGTAAGGTCCATGGAGAGGCTTCAGGGGCACCATGAACTCTTAAAATTATACACAAATGTTTATGGATGCATATTTTACAGGAAGAAGAGCTCCAGTTTTCAACTGATTCTCAAAAACTCTCAAAGAATTTATGACCAAAAGCAATTCAAAACAAGTCTTTTAGGAAATTAATTTTCTAAGCAATACCTAAGACAGAAGAGGATATAATAAATTGAGGATATAATAAAACTATTTCAAAGGACCAAAGAAGAGAAATTTTTAAAACACAAATATAATTTATTTTCTACTGATGGTATAAGAATACGATAAATGAACTCACTGTCTTCGTGTCTTGGGAAGAAATCCTACCATCTCCATGGCTAGCTGTAAGCGTTCAAAGTCATGCCTCAAATCTTCCCCCTCCACTGAAAAGCAATCCTGTTTATTTAAGGAAAAAAGGGAGGAATCAAGATTACCTATTGAAAATTAACATAAGCCACTCAGAAATAAAGTAATTTTAGATGAGTATAACTATGTATAAAAATCAGAGCTTATGAAATATTTAGACACAATCAAATTCATTAGATCTCTTATCCTACTACGGGTATGCAAACTAAACACATACCTACCAAAATACCAGTAAGTTACCTTTTTTTCTCCCTTTCACAATCACCAAGACAAGATTCTCAAAAGTAACGTTTTATATCAGTTTTTATTTTGAATGGTTGTGAAAAGTTCTGGAGACCCAAACCACTTAAGCGAGCTCAATTGCACAAACAAGTGTTATTTATTCAACAAACATTTGACAAATGCCTACACATATATATGCAAGTCATTGTACTAAATCCTGGGACACAAAAATAAATTTTAGAAGACGTGGAACCTACATTTATGTGATATAAAGATGTTTGTGTTATATCAATATTAGATAAAAATAGTTCTTAATGAAATAATGTAAACAATATGTAATCAATCAGCAAAAACAACAAGTATATGTAAAAGTATAAAAATCTGCAAAGCATAACCATCATATGAGTCAGTAAAAACAGCTGCAGACTACCATGTAAAACAAATACTACCTTTTAAGAGTAATCCTTCGGTTTCAGTTCCCATAAAAAGTCAAACATTAGTACTGCACACAAAAGTCTTTAAATCCCTTTACTATATGTTCTCATAGTCCATTACACTTCCATTTTCAAAAACCTCCTCATGCATATTTACTTTAGTTAATGCCTATCCTCCTATGGAATGTTCTATGACGTACTCAATAAATGCATGAACTGTTTTCTGTTGTACTCACTGCAGATCTCCAGCATCAAGTCAGCGCGAAGAAGTGTGTGATTTTTGAAGTAAATGTATAATCAATGAATTACTAAGTATTAAATTGAATGAAACATCCCTTTTTGAGAAAAAAGTGCTCGTGTATTTTTTTAAAAGTATTTATCAAACATCTACTATGTATAACCTGCTTCAGACACTGTAAGAATGAGTTAATGAACATATCCAGATAGTTTAAAATTAAATATTAAGGTTTAGAATGCTGTTAAAAATACGTTTATTCCCTATATGGAAAGGTACACATGCATAATTTAAAACTTTAAATTCAACTCAAGAAAAGTTCCTTCTGAGAACCCATGTATTTAACTGTCTACCTATAAAATTTCTGGTAAGCAATTTTAAGACACATTTCTACAGCATGACAACATCCTACTCACTAAAAAATTTTTCAACATATTTTTTACTTACAGTAAAGCTTTTTAAAATGTTCTTGCTTCTCCTCCCCTCACACCACAAACAGCTCATTCATTTTATGACTTAGTGACCATTATTCTATAAGAAATAGTAGGGGGGGAGCTATGCTTCTACTTGTATAAACTCAAAAATGTAGCATGATTCTTATATCTGCTCCCAAAATGAATATAACAAATTATATATAATATTGAGGAAGTACATTGAAAGCAGCACTAAAATACACATTTATATTTACTGTTATCCATAATTAACTGTTCTTCAGAAAGACAAAGTGGTCTCGGTGAACACCAAAATCACAGTAAATTTTTAAAAACACATACTTGTTTCCCTCATGACAATGACATTAGAAAAACTAAGGATGGATTAATCTGCCAAACAAAAAATATCCTTATCTTAATTTGGGTTCCTATGGAAGCAGACCTTGAGATCAAGATTTAGCACAAGTAACAGGGGGATGGGAAAGTAAAACAGGGAAGGCAACGTAGCTGAAACCGAGTACAGTATTAAAGTAGGTACCACAGTAGGTAACTGGAGTTTAATCCCAAAGTAAGCTCTGAGAGACAGTATAAAACATACAAAGATGGGGGAGCTATAGAGCATGTATATGCCATGTCCCATCAGTCACTGGTAGAAGACTTTTGGAGAGAACTGAAGTGAGTTGTTAATTCTATGCAGGAGCACTAATGCCAGGATTCTGGGAAAAGCCTTCAAGCATCAAGATACAAATACTGGCTGTCAGAGGTCATTTAAAGGGGAAAAATAAAAAATAAAAACTGGTAAGTTTTAAAGAATAAGGTAGGGAACTAAGCCACAACTGTTACAACCCAGTCTTCCCAAAAAAGATAGCTGAATCATCTTGTGCAACTCAGCCCAAGCTCTAGTGTTACTTGATAACATGCCATTGCATACTCCCCACAAACACACCAAATTGTTCTTTTATGCTATGAGCATTTTTCCCTTTGTATGGGATAATGAGAAGCCTTTCTCATTTACAAGTGCCCATAAATAAGCATGGCATGCAGTAGGCATTTAATGTAGCTATGAAGGAGGGAAAGTAAAGGCTGTAATCAAATTAGACATTTTTTTTTCTATGCTGGTATTTGGAATGTTATATTAGAATGGTATTTGGAAAAGCATGCTTTTTATAATTACCAGTTGATAGTGTAGGACATATATCACAATAATTGACTTTGAGAGCTAGTAAAGATACTGACGATCATTTAAGGGAAAAAAAAAAAAAATATATATATATATATATAAAGAAGATAACTGGAATCCAGTACATCATTAACTTAAATTCTGAGCCACCGTTGCTTCTTGAGTGAAAGGTAATCATACATACTAACTGCAACCAGGAGTTTTATAATGATCAAATACAATATGGATGTTAGAGTGATGTTTAAATGGAAAAAAACTGCAAATAAATAATGTGCAGTGAGACCTTATATTGAACCAGAAAGGCCATATTTGAGAGAGTGACCACAAACTTATAAACTGTCAGGTAGGGAATGGCAGTTAAGTCTTTACGCTGTAGAAATACTTAAAATAAAAAATAAAAATAAAAACATTATAGATTCAAGGGTAATCCTACCCAGGTTGCTTGTATCAGGATCTACCTGCATTGCAGCAGGTCTACCCCTTGGGGAAATACGCTGCCAGGTATTATTCAGCTGTTGGGTTCCTATAAAGGTAGTAATGACCAGGGGGTGAGCTTAGTTTCAACAAGATAGTAAATTCTAATCTCTCTGCAGCATGGTGGACATGACAGTATCCTGAGTTTTGTTATGACAATTCTCATTAAAACTCTAAAATTATTCAAAGCTTAGTTCAGAAAAATTTTTTTAAAAATAGGTGAGGCTAATCCTTTACATTGAAGTTATTCAAAATCAGCTTTAAAATAGAACTATTAGAATAGATTATTACCATTTAAAGAGGGAAATCATCATTTACTAAATGTCTTCCACATATGGGAGTCACTATGAGAGCCACTTAACATCTACAAGGGCTGTCCATAAAGTATCCAGCCATGTAATCAGAAAAATAGAAGCATTTATGGCTGGATTTTTTCCAGACAGCTTTCATAATCTCACTAAATCATTAAAAAACAAGGAAATAATTATGGGCATATATAGATAATTGTATCAACATTTATAGGGAAGAAAACATCCTCAGAGGGTTAAAAAACTCACCTAAATGACAGGGGTAGCCAAACCAAAGTCAATCCAGTTTTAAATCCTCTGCTCTGTCTCATGCAACACTAGTTGCTTGGGCTTATTTAATAAGATAACCCTTAAAAGGAATTAAATCCCATACATGGGCAACACCAGGTCCCCTGTTAAAAGTAATTTTCTCACTATAGTTCCCCTTGGGATCATTTACACAATTCCATAAAATGTAAGTAATATAGCAAAAATAGCAGAACAGTCCTTAACAATCCTTTCTTCCTATAATGCTCGTCACATAGATTCTAATAACTCAAAGGGAAACAAAGTTTAGTTTGCCCAAAATACACTATGAAAAGGAGCTAAGAGGAAAGAACAAAGCAAAAGATCCTCAGATTGCCTCCTTGTATTAATTAACTTGTGAGAAAAAGCAACATAAATTAATCAAAGTTCAAACTATAATTAGATTTGAAAACACAATTAAGCAGGTGGGTAGTGATGAAAGTGATGTTAAGGAAGTAGGAGTATGGCTACAAAGTCCTTCTAAAAGGAAAGGATGGATGATGATTATTTCAATGGTGGAAACATTTATTGTGCACTAAGTATTAAGCTATCAAGCTGTTTAGATGCACTGTCTAATTTAATACAAAAGTTCAGATAATAAGCCCCTTAAATAGATGATGGAAACAGAATTAAGTGACTTGCTCACATTCTCAAATCTACTAAGTTGATGAGCCAGTATTCAACTCAGGTCTGTTTACTTCAGAGCCCAAATTCTTATGCATGACTTAGACTGAAAGCAGGCTCATCCAAACCATAAACCAACACAAATTTGTAAACTTTCATAAAACATCATGAGATTTTTTTGGCAACTTATTTTTAGCCCTTCTGCTATCGTTAGTGTTAGTGTATTTTATGTGTGGCCCAAGACAATTTTTCTTCTTCCCATGTGACTCAGAGAAGCCTAAAGATTGGTCTAAAGGACAGTACAGTGGTGTTCAACCTTTTAACTTCCCTGGGCTACATGAAGAATTGTCTTGGGCCACACATAAAATATACTAACACTAATGACAGCTGATGAGCTAAACAAAAGGTAGCAAAAAAGTCTCATAGTTTTAAGAATTTGTATGGAGCCACATTCAAAGCCATCCTGCAGGCTGAACATGCCTGGAATAGGAGGTCAGTTCACAATTTCACTTTTGCTCTGTACAAGCAATCAAGTCTAATATTGGCCATGAGATTCCAGGTCTCCTATCTACTTCCTAATGAGGCACAGCCACTTGGTGTACTAAGTGAAAGATGAAAGCCTATCAAGAGTGGGGAAACAGCATAAAATTTTTCTTTTAAAATTTATCAGGATCTATAAATTTAAATGTCTAAAATTTATTTTCCAAAATGTTAAATCTGAAACCATAAATCATTTGATTCTGAAATGAAAATGCAATTAAACTTTGTCCAAAGGAAAAATTAATGTCCATAATTATCAAACTTTTTCAACCCTGAAATAGACCAGTTTTGTAATTAACAGAGTTTGTAATTACATGCAGTAAGACTTAAAGTCATGGTTATTTAAAGCAAGGACTAAGACATGTTATGTTTCCAGAATGATCAGTTAATAAATTAGTTCATTAGTTAATTAATAGATACAGATGAGTGTGTGTTTTCAGTCTTTTACATCTCACCTAAATGCAAAGTGAAGGGAACAAAAAAATATTTTTTGAGCTCTTCTTATGATTATATACTATCCTTATAAAATATAACCAATAAATCTAAATTTAGCAGTCATTTCATATTATATTATATATGCCCTTACAGAACTCAATTTAAAAAGTAAAATAATCTTATTTATAGGAATTTCAATTCTTAATTTTTGGAAAATTATATAAAGGCTATAGCCTCTCTTGCTATTAAAAAATTTAAAAAAAACTATTCACACATTCATTATGTAAGAGACTGTTAACTGACACATAAAACAGGAAGGATATAACTTTTAAAAATAAAAAATAAATACTATTCATGTGAGTAATGAAACCACTAAAAAATAATTGAAAAAAATAAATGTCTTTCCTAGATTGTTTGTATACCTGCTGATTTTCGTTATATGTCAAAGAGATTCAAATGAGTAAAGGGAAGGTTCTTTAACAGAAATACAGAGTATTTAGGTACTTGTACTGACCGGCTCAGAGTCATAGCAATAATCATCCCAGCTCTGTCTGAGGGGTTTCTTTGTTATCTGAAAGTAAGGCAGATTAGTTAGATAGAAGTACTGATTATTATACTTCATTAATTATCTCTTAGATATAGTGTTCAATTATCACTGCTGCTTTCCAAAGAAAGTTATTTTATATAGTACCATGAAACAACTAGGTAAACATTCAGATTCTCAGAGATTACATATTGTTGTAATCCATCTTTGTACTACTGTCTAGTGACTTTGAGATTTTTATTAACTGCTGAGTCTCGTATTCTATGATTACTGACCTTATGTATGGCAGGGACTCTAATTACAAAAAGGTCTGATTTACAGTAATAAACTTAGAACTTCTTTATTACTAACAACTATCAATTCATTTACAGGCAATTACTACTTTATAAAAAAATATTTAATCACCCAAATATAATGCAAATAGTTAAACAGGGGAGGGAATAATCTCAGAAGCCAAATCAATCTTTCTGTAAAAAAAATTCACTTAATTCTATACCGTACAAATGCCTAGTATTATATAAGTAATATTTTGAATAATTTTGAAATTCTCAATATACTAAAACATCAACATACACATACACACAGTAAGACACATAAACATAGGGATATCAGATAGTGGAGTATATAAATAGGCACTAGGACAGAAACACACACACACACACATACACACTAGGGCTTACAGAGACACCAAAACACACAGACCCTGAGATATACAATCATCAGGGAATATGAGTATACAACACTGGAACATAAAGACAATAGGATGCATGGACACTGTGAAATAGTCATGAGTATGTATAGACAATAGGATACATTGGAACAAACAAACATAAGCACACTTGGTCAACAGGGCACACAGAAACATAATACACACACACATAATACACAGATACTGGAACACAGGCTGGGACAGTCATTGAAATATACATAGACCCTGAAATCCAGACGCTAGGAAACTGACATTGAGGCGTACAGCCACTGGGATGTATTGAAATTGGAAAAACAAAGACACTTAGAATCAGATACTGAGACTGAGAAACAGATACTAAGACACGTGAACATTGTTCAATACAGTCACTGGGACATGTACAGACACTGAGGCACAGAGATACTGGCACCTACACAAAGCAGTAAATACCAACACTGGGAAACACAGATGCTAGGATATGCAAACACTGACCCTAAGACAGACAGACACTTGGGCATAGAGAAAAGCTAGGAAATACAGTCACTGGAATACTCAAAACACTGGGCCATAAAGACACCAGGACACACAAAAGCTGAAACTTATTGACACTTGGACATACTGTCACTGGGATATACACAAATACTGTGAAACTCAGACATGAGGACAAAAAAATGGGACAGAGAGTGGAATAAAAATATATATATACACACTAATACAAAGTTATGCTTGTTTATGTAACTGTCATTTCAAAATGTGTATCTTAAAAAAAGTCTTTAAGATGTTACTTTCATAACCCTAAATACATACTACAATCATTGAGCCATTATCAAAAGAGTTACTCTGCTTTAAAATCCTTCATAAGGATTTTTTAGTTACCATAAACTAATTTCTTTCCATAGACATTATAGCTTATCTCAAATAATTAAAAAAATACGAGATAATTTGTTATTCAAATAATCTACTGTCATATCAATTCTATTAATATTGGTTCTTGAATTTTTGCTAGTATAAGGAATAATAAACTTACAGAAACCCATGTAATGAAAAGTTGTAATAATTACTTCTTATTATGAAAGTTTAGGAGTGTATTGTGGGTTTAAGGAAAGATACAAATCCTCTAAGTCATTTCTTTTGATAAATTTCATATTGGGCATTTAAGAGAATCATTCACTAAATTATAAAAATAATCATACTCTAAGTATCATAGTTATCATGCAAAGAGGTATATGTATTAGACTTCAAAACATGCATATAAGGTTTCAAGTAATGCCTTGCAAAGGACAAACATTAAACATTAGTAACATTTAATATGAATGGTATGTAAAAGGTAAATCACTTTGAAAAGAGTAAAACATTCTTCTAACATGGAGATACCTATGGACAGTTTATTATTCTCTTAAAGAGTATCACAAAAAGCAAAAGGCATACATATAACTAATCTTTTAAAACTCATGACATGAGTAATAATAATTTTTAACTCTGGGAACTGCATCATACAATCTTTTAGATTGCATGTACAAAAATGTTAGTTAACATGCACTAACAGATTTGGGAAACAAAATACTAGAAACAAAAACTTTTCTTAAGAGCTAAAATTTATTAATGCTCTACATTTCAAAATGCTATTCATGAACTCTTACCTGATTGAGATAATGATATTCTTCTGGCTGCTTAAGATGGAATGCTAATCTCTCTTCTTCACTTGCTCCTGCCAGGAGGTAATAGAATACATGATAGTTCCTGTTGGAAACAAAGAATTATGGCTATATAATGAACATGATCTATGGTTATCATTTAACAGGAAAAAACCCAAACATTAATCAGTAAAATGTTTCAGCTTTGCTTCATTTTTTTAGATACAGAGGTGATGAACTCAATATTTAAGTACTATCAAATAAAATGATGCTTTGGATGCTGAATTCAAAAGAAGAGTGAAGGCAGCAATATGGCAAAGTTAAGACCTCTGAAAATTGCCTCCTCCAAACACCAGTTAGAAAACTAGTAAATTTGTCAAAATCAACTTTTTAGAACTCCAGAAGTTAATGAAAATTTTACAGCAATCCAGAGATGTTTACATAAGAAAAACAGCTGATTTCTCAATAAAAACAGTAAGCTTTGTGGACTTTTAACTTGTTCCATGCCATCTCCTGCTTGCCAGATGCATAGTAGCCTTCATCTTACAAACCAACATCTTACAATTGTGGTGAACACCAGAAGCCTGGCAACCTCCAAACGAAGGCAGAACAGGGTTGGAGCTCGTTTAGAGTCTCGTTCTCTGAGAAATACCATTATTTGAACTGTTTGGTGGTTCTCTGGAAGAAGCCAGGTTCAAAACTTTCTTTATTTGACCTCACACATTGTTAGCCCAGTGTGAAAATCTTTTCCCCAGGGGCACTTGCAGAAAACAATTATAGGCACTTTTTAAAAATTGTCATTGTCTGAAGTAGTGAATAAACGTTAGGACAAACAATAAGCTAACCAAAAACTTAAAGAAAAAAGCTGAGAGATGAGATCACATAGGTTTTGAAAAGCTCCAATATATTCCCAGGAATACACACAACCATGTGCATGCATAAGGCTATGCACGTGACCAAGGCTGCATGCCAACTCAGCAAAGACAAGAGGAGGTATTAAGCTCTCACTTCTGGCTAAGCATGGAAGTCTGCACCAGCAGAAAAAAATAAAGGCTAAGGCAGAACTATAAAATGCCTACCTGACTGTTAAAGGCAAGGCCCAATACACACACAGAGCCCTGAGTCAAAGACTAAGAAACTTCCTGTTTCCAAGCATTGAAAATCAATGTTTGATCATTAGCTAACCAATCAGATATACTTCAATGGCCATACTCAAAAGAGAATACAGACCTCACATAGTTCAGAAAAGTCAAGAAAAAAAACAGTAGGAACAAAAACCACCCTGGGAGGGGGAGAATCTCATCTCCAGAGGTGCCCACATTATTATTTAAAATGTTCAATTTTCAACAAAAATTTATGAGACACTCAAAGAAACAAGAAAATATAGCACATACAAAGGAGAAAAAACAATCAACAGTAATTGTCCTTGAAGAAGCCTAGACATTACTTATTAGAAAAGACTTTTCATTAACTGTTTTAAATGTTCAAAGAACTAAAGAAAACTATATTTAAAGAACTAAAGGAAAATCAGAGAATGATGTCTCATCAACAGAGAGTATTAATAAATACATAAAACATATAAAAAATCAAAAAGAAATTTTAGAGTAAAAAATATAGCTATAAAATGAGAAATGATGTAGAGGAGCTCAACATAAGATCTTGACAGAAGAAGGAATCAGTGAATGTGAAGGTAAGTTCCTCCTAGTCTGAGGAACAGAAAGAAAGATGAAGAAAAATTAACAATTTCAGATACCAACATAAGCATAATGTGGGCACTAACATATGCACAATGGGAGTCCCAAAAAGATAGGAAAGAAAAGGACAGTAAGAATATCTGAAAAAATAATGACCAAAAGCTCCCCTAAATTTGGTAAGTAACAATCTGCACATCTAAGAAACTCAACTAATTCCAGGGAGGAAAATTCAAAGAGATTCAAACCTAGATAAATCAAGACAATTGGAAGTCAAAATTTCTAAATATCATGAGGGAAATGCTTGAAAGAATCCTAATATATGATTACCACCTTATTTCTCATCAATAATCATGACAGAAGGATAACAAATTCAAAATATTGAGAGGAAAAAAACTACTGATCAAGAATTATATATCCAGCAGAATTATCCTTTAAAAATAAATAAGAGGACTCTGGTCAAGACGGCAGAGTAGGCAAACTCTGTGCTCACCTCTTCACCACATACATTTCAACTAAACTACAGAAAAACCATTATTGGGAGTCCAGCTGAACCAAAGTCCTACAAGTACAGTCATACAGAAGAAACACCCTCCAGACTAGAAGGAGGGGCAGAGACATGAAAAAGGTTGTTTACAACCACATGTGACCATAAAAAACCCAGAGGGTATCTAGACTGCAAAGATCCTCCACCCTGGAGGGTCAGGGGTGCCAGCCCCACACTGCTTTCCAGTACCAGGGAGACAAGTCCCCATAAGTTCTGGTTGTGAAAACCAGGGAGATTGTGCTGAGTGAGACAAAGGAGACTGCAGTCCTAGGTGCTCCTCTTAAAGTGCCCGATTATGGCATTACTAATTGACAAACTTACTCGTTCTGAGCTCTAGCACTGGGGAAGCAGCCCAAAAGGTGCCAGGGACATACAGTGAAGAACTAAATTGTTTGGCTTCAGGGAGAGGACTTAGAGGGGAAGCCTTCTCCAGGACTGAGGAGTTGGCAGGACCCACTGTTTCTTTGTTAATCCTTTCCCCTCCCCAAATGCAGACATAGGCAGATGCCATATCTGAGTCTCCATCAAGCAAGCTATCACCTTTCTTCCACCACATCCTAGTGATTCCCTAAGACAATGCCCCACCCAACTTTCAGGCATACCCAAGCCATTTCCTGTGGCTTTTCCCCGAAAACAACTATCTTAGGTCATGCTGAAGACTTCCCTAAATCTTCCAAAGGTTCACAAAACCCAAAAAAGAATCAGCACCTGTCTTCAGCGTGTCCCATATCCCTGGCTGAACAGTCCTAAGTCTGGCACTAATAACAACCAGCCTCAATCTGTAGAATGGCCTCTCAAGGCACCTCTAAAACCCAGAGTGGGGGGCAGCCATCTGAATCTTGCTTTGTGGTTCATACTACAGGAACTTCTGGGACAACACCAAGCACATCAACATTCACGTCATAGGGATATCATATGGAGAAGAGAGAGCACAAAGAATTGAAAACCTATCTGAAGAAATAATGACTGAAAATTTCCCTAACCTGGTGAAGGAAATAGATATACAAACCCAGGAAGCACACAAAGTCCCAAAGATGAACCCAAACAGGCCCACACCAAGACACATCATAACTAAACTGGCAAAAGTTAAAGACAAAGAGAGAATCTTAAAAGCAGCAAGAGCTGTTAGTTACCTATAAGGGAGCTCCCATAAGACTGTCAGCTGAATTCTCAACAGAAATTTTGCAGGCCAGAAAGAAATGGCATAAAATATACAAAGTGATGAAAAGCAGGACCTACCTATAACCTAGATTACTCTACCCAGCAAAGCTATCATTTAGAACCATAGGATAGACAAAGAGTTTCCCAAACAAGAAAAATCTCAAGGAGTTCATCATCACCAAACTAGTATTATAAGGAATCTTAGAGGAATTTCTCTATAATGAAAAAAAGAAATTAAAAATATGAATAAAAAAATAGCAATAGCTACCTATCAGTGATTACTTTAATGTAAATGGATTAAATGCTCCTATCAAAAGACATACAGTGGCTGAACAAATAAGAAACCAAGACCATTATACATGTGACCTACAAGAGACTCACTTCAGACTGAAAGACACACACACACACACACACACATACACATACACAAAGTAAACATTAAAAAAAAAAAGATATTTCGTGAAAATGGAAAAAAAAAAGCTGGGGTAGCAATAAAATAGATTTTAAAACAAAGTGAACAACAGACAAAGAAGGACCCAGTAAATCTCACTTCTGGGTATTTATCCAAAGAAACCCAAAACGCTACTTCAAGGCATCGAGTGCATCCATGCTTTCATTGTAGCACTGTTTACAATGACCAAGACAGGGCGGTAACTTGGGTGTCTGTCGATGAATGAATAGCTAAAAAGTAGGTGGTACATACACACAATGGAATATTGCTCAACTATAAAAGCAAATGGGTTCTTGCCATCTGTGGCACCATGTATGAACCTGAAGTATAAGGGGGAGCACCAGAAAAATAAGGAATTACATTCTGCAGGGCAGGCCCCTTGTAATACAGGCTTTCCCTGCTAGGTGAGTATTCTAAGAATTCATCTGCATCAGTGTACCAGCTGGTGTTGTAAAAGGCTGTGTTGGGCTTCCATAATTTTTTGTAGAACCCTTTCAATACTATTGCCCATTTCATGATGGGTGATTTACACATGCAACCTGTGGCATACCAACGCACATGTCCATATGGCGATGGATGTCCAGCAGTATTTTACCAAAAATGGCATGACCGTCGTGCCCCATCCTCCCTATTCACCCAATCTCAAGCCGAGGGATGTTTTTTTGTTTCCCCAGTTGAAAAAAGTCCTCAAAGAAATGTTTCACTGATGTGAAAGAGGTAAAAGAAAAAACAGCAGAAGCACTAAAAAGGTATCAAAATCAATTAGTTTAAAAACTGTTTTAAGCAGTAAAAGATGCATCTTAAGGGGTGTATTGCATTACACGAAGAGTACTTTGAAGGTGCTTAAGTTTATAAATACAAAATTTTTATAAATAAATTCCGGGGGTTTTTGGGTCCCCCTTCTTATGTCAGAGAAAGAAAGATGTAAAGATTTCACTTGTAAGTGGAATTGAAACAACAAAATAAGCAAACAAAACAGAAACAAACTCATAGATACAGAGAACATTTTGATGGTTGACAGATGGGAAGAAGCTTGGTGCGGGAAAAGAGGGAAGGAATTAAGCAGTACAAACTGGTTGTAACATCGTCATCACAGGGATGTAGGGTATAGCATAGGAATATAGTCAATAACATTATAATAACTATGTACAGCCATCAGGAGGGTACTAGATTTATCAGGCTGATAGATGGGTGGAGTTTAGAGGGCAAGGTGAAAAAGGTGAAGAGATTAAAAAGTACAAATAGGTAGTTATAAAATAGTTATGGGGATGTAAAGTAAAGCATCAATAACATGGTAATAACTATGCATAGTGCCAGGTGCATACTAGTCAAGGGGATCACTTTTTAAATTATATAGAGTAGACTCTCCAAAAACCAGAACTCAAGCAACCAGCACTCTCATGCAAACTGCAAAATATTTTTGCCGCTTGAGATTTTGCCAGTCCCTTGAGTTGTGGTTAATGGAGAGTTTATTTACATTTATCCAGCATCTACCAATCCCATGGATGCCAGTTAACTGAGAATCTACTATAAATGTCTAACCACTATGCTGTACACCTGAAATTAATAATAATACTACTGAATCTCTAAATAAATAAAGTGTAAAAAAAATAAAACTAAAGGAGAAATTAGGACATCCCATATAAACAAAACCTAAGAGACTTCATAGCTAGCATATGGGCCCTACAAGAAATACTGAAAGGGAGTTTTTCTGCCTGAAATGAAAGGAGACTAGACAAGAGTTAATTAAACATGAAAAAATAAACAGCACTAGTAAATATAACTACATAGGCAAATATAAGAGTATAATTTATTTTTTGTTTGTAATACTTCTTTTCCCTCATTAAATTTTAAGGACATCTACAAAAAGCAGTAATTATAAATCAGTATTGGTGGGCCTACTATTATAAAAATGTAATTTGTATAACAACAACACAAAGAAAGGGGAAAAGAATAGAGCTACACAAAGTATAAAAAGTCATTTGCATACTATCAAAATTAAGTTATTAATCCAAACCAGACTGTTAAAAAGTTAACTGCAATCACCAGGGCAACCATTAAGAAAATAACTCAAGAAATATACATCTGGCCCTTGAACAACAGGGTGGAGTTAGAAGCACTAACCTACTGCACAGTCGAAAATCCACTTTTAACTTTTGACTCCCCAAAAACTTAACTACTGATAGCCTACTGTTGACTGGAAGCTGTATTACTGCTAACATAAACAGTTAACACATATTTTTGTATGTTGTATGTATTATATACTGTATTCTTATAATAAAGTAAGCTAAAGAAAAACATGTTATTACAAAAATCCTTAGGATGTGAAAATACATTTATAGCACTGTATGTACTTATTGAAAAAATTCTGCATATCAGTAAACCTACAAAGTTCAACCCATGTTATTCAAGGGTCAACCGTATAATAAAAGAAACAGCAGGGAATAAAACAGACATACTAGAAAATGTCTATTTAACACAAAACAAGACAGTAATTAAGAGAATAGAGGAACAAAAACATCATAAAACACATACAAAACAAATAGCAAAATAGCAGTCATAAATCCTCTCTAGTAATTAATTACACATACATCAAATATAAGTAGATTAAACATTCTAGTCTCATGATGGAAATTGGCAGAATGGATTTTTCTTTAAAAATATCTAAATACATGTTTCCTGCAATAGACACCCACTAATACATAAACAGGTTACACATAAAAGGGCAGAGAGGATACCTTGCAAACAGTAACCAAAAGAAAGCTGAAGTGTCTAACCGCGTCGGACAATTAATTTCGTGAACTCATCCTAGAAAAACTGCTACATACCTCATTGCTACATGCGCTCACCTTCGAAGTACTCCCCTTAGGAAGCCATACATCGACACCAGGGCCTAGTCCACTCTTCAAAGTAATACTGGAGCTCTTTTTCTGGAATAGCGATCAGAGTTGTTGTCATACCCAAAATCTGACAATTAAGTTCATATGTAATATGAGCTATAAAACCTGGACAAAGTTGTGACACCTTACCAAGTTGTTTACATGGTGCTGCCAACATTAAGTGCATAGTGGCAAGTTTGCAAACTTAGTTGTCAGATCTGGTGTATGACGACTGCTCCGATAGTTGTTCCAAGAAGAGTTCCAAAACTGCTTTGAAGGATATATGAGGCGCTGGCATCAGTGCATAGCTTTCCAAGAGGAGTACTTCAAATGTGACCACAGTGCTATTCAGCAATGAGGTATGTAACTCTTTTTAATTTTTACTAGATGCAAAGGTCATTTTATGACCAAAGGGCCAATATGTCAAGGAAATATAACACTTCTAAACAATAAATACATCTGAAATAAGTGCCCCAAAATACATGAAGTAAAAACTAACAGAACTGAACAAATAATCAATTCAACAATAGTACCGAAATATTTCAACCCTACCCTGCTCCACTTTCCATAACGAACAGAACAACTAGATCAACAAGCTAAAAAGAAAACAAGGTAAATACTAAATGCCAACTAGACCTAACAGACATCTATAGAACACTCTATTCAACAATATCAGGACATATATTTTCTCAGGTACCAATGGACTATTCTTCAGGACAATAATGTTAGACTGAAAAGAACAAATCTCAATATTTTTAAGGGGACTGAAATCATGTAAAGTATTGATCAATAACAGAAATTTCCAAAATTCACAAATATGTGGCAATTCAACAACACACCTAAATAACCAATGGGTCAAAGAAGAAATCTCATAGAAAATTAGAAAATTCATTAAGTTGCATGAAAGCAAAAATACAATATACTAAAACATGAGAAACAGTTGAAACTGTGTTCAGTAGGAATTTATAGCTATAAATCATATTTTTTTATTGTTAAATTTATTGGGATGACATTGGTTAGTAAAAATTACATAGGTTCCAGGTATACAATTCCACAGTACATCATCTATGTGTTGCATTATGTGTTCACCACCAAGAGTGAGTTCTGTTTCCATCACCATATATTTGACTCCCCCGCCCTCCTCTTCCATCCCTCTCCCTCCTTACCCTCAGGTAAATACTAAACTATTGACTGTGTGCATGAGTTTTTGTTTCTTCGTTGCTTTCAGTTTTATATTCCACATATGAGTGAAGTCACATGGTTCTTGTTTTTTTCTGTCTGGCTGATTTCACTTAGCATGATGATCTCAAGATCCATTCATTTTGTCACAAATGGCAATATATTATCTTTTCTTATATCTGAGTAATATTCCATTGTGTATGTGTACAACAGCTTCTTAGGGTCAGCTTTTGCACAAGTGGATACTTCGTCATGGCAGACTAACAAAACCTTATTAAAAATGATCTCAAATCTATAACCTGACTAAGAAACGTGGAAAAAAAAAGAGCAAATTAAACATAAAGTGAGCAGAAAAAAGTAATAAGCATGACAGCAGAAATAAAATTGGGAATAGGATAGAAAGAAAACAGAGAGAGAGAGAGAGAATACCAATGAAACCAAAACTTGGTCCTCTGAAAAAAAAATCAACATTGACAAACTTTTATCTAAACTGACCCAAAGAGGGTGGAGATTGCTATGGTCTGAATGTGTACCCCTCAAATTCCTATGTTGAAATTCCTAATGCCAAAGTGTGATGGTATTAGGGGGGTGGGTCCTCTGGGAAGTGATTAGGTCTTGAGAGTGGAACCCTGATGAATGGGATTAGTGTTGTCATAAAACATCCCACAGAGCTCCCTATCCCCTTCTATCACGTGAACCAGGAAGAGGACTCTCACCATAATGTGACCATGCTGGCACCTTGATCTGAGTCTTCCCAGCCTCTACAACTGTGAGAAATAAATTTATGTTGTTTATACACTACCCTGTCTGTTGTATTTTGTTATAGCAGCCTAAGCAAAGCTAAGAAAGGGATAAGCCTCAAATTCAGAAATAAAAAAAGGGGACATTACTACCAATTTTTTAAAAATAAAAAAATCTTATAAGGGAATACTACAAAAAATATTTTTGCCAACAAATTAGATAACCTAGATGAAATGGACAAATTCCTAGAAAGATAAAACCTACCAAATCTGACTAAAGAAGAAACTAAAAATCTAAAGAGACCTTAATAATCAAAGCAATTGAATTAGTAATCAAAACTTCCCATAAATAAAAATCCAGAACCAGATGGCTTCATTGGTGAATTCTAAGTCCTATTTTTTTCAACTGCTAGCCACAAAAAAATTAACAGAAAAGCCTAACTTCTGGTTCTAACTTTGCAGTAATTCATTACAGTGTTATTAATTACTGAACTTTTACGAAGCATTTTATAAACGTTACTTAATTCAATCCTCTAAACAACCCTAGGATAGTTTTCTATCTGTAAAGTGAGAATAAATATCTAAGAAGCAGAGAAGTTAAGTGAGATGCGAAAGGTATATTCAATATTAGAATACGTAGGTCTAGCTAACTCAAAACTCTGACTCTTAATTTTTGTCTCCTTGTAACATGAAGCAAATCATTCACCTCTCCAATATGTGGTTTCTTCATGTGAAGGAGATTACATACATCATCTGTGAAGTCCCAAATATTTCAAACATTAAAATGAAAGTAAGAGCTTTATTAAACACTTTCCTCAAGTTAGAGAAAGAACATTGAGACATGGAAAAAGGTCCCAAGGCACAATGCTCACAAAGAGCACAAAGATAACAGTTTTCCTGTTCTGATAGTCTGCCTAGATTTTAGAAAGGACAACAGTTCTATATGTCCATTAAAAAAATCTCCTACAGCCTCAGAAAAAGTATACTGTTCTGCCCATGATAAAAATAGCAATTATATGTAAAGCTATGCATGATATAAACTGAATTAAAGGTCCTAATATACAAAGATCCTAAAAGTCAACCTGCATTATGCAAACATTAACTTGATCTAGTTATACACATGAAAATATGTACCGTTCATTATGCTCTTGATAAACAAGTCTGGACTTCTCCAGTAGATATTTCTCAACATAGGCACTAGAAGAAAAATAAAATTGGTTAATATAAATAATAAGCTTAATAAAAGGTAGGCAAATAATTTTTCAGAGAAGATAAAAAAGTATAAAGAATACTATCCAGATCATTTTAGTACATTTACCATTATAACTGTGTTATGGACACTATTATAGTGGTATCCACATTAAATTCATGAACTCATAAGTCTTTTTTTGTTTTGTTTTATTTGCTTTCAGAAGCAAAATAAAGTCAGAAGTTTAAAACATAGCACACAAGAACCTCCCACTGCATAAGACTTCACTTTCTTTCCAGGCTCATACACCACACTACACATTCCTTCAGATATTATTCTTCAGCCAGACTACTAAGTAAGGCTCAAAGATACATTTTCTTTACCTATTCATGCTCCTGTCACATTCTGGAATTAATTTATTTATTATTTACTGATTTATTCAATAAGTATTCATTAATTATGCACTGTGCTAAGCACTGTTCAAATACAAAGATAAGTGATAAACAACTGTTCTCAAGGGACTCACAAAATAGTATAGGAAATAGGTAAACTAGCAGCTATCATATATACTGAGTTGACAGGGTTTATAGAACAATGACCAGGATATTATAGATAATCCAAGAGAAACATGTAAGATTAATCCAAGGAGGAAAAAGGAAGGAAAGAAGAATTCCCATAGAGAGTGAGTACATAGCACATAGCACATAGTATACAAGGATTGTCTGGAAAGTATCCAGTCATGTAATATGAAAAATAGAGGCATTGATGGCTGAATATTTTCAGGACAGCCCTCATATAGCACATATATTCATCAAATATATCTAGTAAGTGGCTGAATAAATGACTCTAAAACCTAAAAGACTGACAAGAATAAGGAAAGAAGAACTGCCTTTACAGAAAGGCATAAAAAAAAGGAGGGTTCTTATCAACTTCAGGGAAGATAATTAGTTAATATGACTAGAGAATGAGATAGGGAAGTGGACGAGAACAAGAAGGACCATTATACCATATGCCGAAAGAATGGAATTTATCCTGAAAGTAATGAGTAACTGAAACATGAACTGTATTTCTGAGTTATTCTCTTTATCTAGTTCTAGTCTGACCCTTCAAGTCTTCAATACCTCTTACCCAAATTGGAGCAATGAGTTAAGCTCTAACAAGAAAAAGAGACTCTCTAAATTTTAAACTGTACTGCTGAATCCAAATTATTTAGCACAAACCTCTCTGGGGTAAAAATCTTACTCCTTAGCTTTTATTTCCCTCAGTTACCTCCATTGCATGTTCTGTATTTCAGTCATTCCCAAATATAGCCTATTCCCTCAAGCATGACATTTACTCCTAATTGTATTGGTCTTCCACTTCTAATTCTGTAGTCTATTCCCACTCTCTGTCCATTAGATTACATTCATTCTTTAAAAAGAAGCTCTAATGTGCCTTCTTTGCAAACCCTCTGCCACTGGTACCACCTGTAATTTAAATTCATCACTTCTGAATTACCATTATCACCTCTAGTTTAAAGTACTCAAATAAGCTCTTATCTGTCTAAAATGGGTTAAGAAAATAACATAAATTAGTATGTTAAATTCTTACACCCACCCTGCATGGCAAATTAATACTGTCTCTATTTTATAAGTGGAGAAACTGATTTTCAAAGATACTAAGATTGTGCAGCTAAAAACAGAACTGTTATTTAAATCCAGGTCTATTTTAACTATGAAGGCTCTCTCTTTCAACGACACCAACATACTCCTAGACACACTCTTTCCTCCTCTCTAATCCATGAGTTATATTGTTATGAGAGTTATCAACCTATTAAAACTCTACTTTCACTTGCTCCTTATACTGAAATATGTCAGGGTGAATTAATGTTATGTCCATCTGGGATTATTTTTTAAAATACATCAGCACAGAAAAAGAGAAAACATTAAGAAAATACAGCAAAACTGTGATTAACTGCTAAATCAGGATGGGGATTCTTTGTACTATTTTCTTTTGTTTGATACCTTTTGTTATAAAATTTTTAAATCTGCTTTCTAGTATCAAGAGGATAAATTGTAAATATTAGAGCTTTATTCACTTTATTCACAAATGACCACTAAGCCCATAATCAGTCGCTACTGAACCTACTCAAGTACACCAACCTCTTGTCATGATTCCATTCATTACCTAATGCGAGTTCCTCAATCAATAATGCGATTTCCCACCTTTTCTGCTTGACAAATTTTTAAGACTCAAGATAAAAATCACCTTTTTTATATCATTTACTGTAATCATCTTATATAAATGTCTATCTTCCTAAAGAAACTGAGAACTTCAATGGCAGGATACATGTCTATATGTTTTTATATCTTCAAACTTGGCACCATGCCTGGTATTCTAAATAAACTCCATAAATGTTTGCTTAGTGAATGATAAAGTGAAAGATAAAAATATGCAATATATATTTATTGACTTAATGTTCAAGTTTAAAATGTTCAATATGTATTTGTTGACTTACTACTCAAGAATAAAGATTTTTGCTCATTCCTGATGTAAAAGATTAACCTCTTTAGGTAAGTAACGTAACATATAAGGGATTGAATTTCATTCATAAAATGGAAAAATAAACATCTGCCATTCCTAAGGCATAAAACTGTCTTTAAAAAATCAATAAATATATACATATACATATATATATATATATATATATATATATATATATATATATATATATATATATATTAGTGGTACTTCCTAAGTTATAAGGCAGTACACACAACTTTACCTAATAACAAAATCTTCTGCAGTGCAATCATAAACACTAGGAAAGAGCAGCCTGACTTATATAAGCATCCTGCTTATATGAATTAAAAGCACTAACTGTACCCTTGCATTCCTCAAATCAGGAAAGAAATGAGCTATAAAACTTGCCTTTGAACAAGGATTTATACTTCCTGCTTCTGTTTTTGTTTTTTGGGGGTAGGAGGAAGAATACACATAGTTTTAATCAAAATTTTTAAATCTAAATGCAGAAGTGATAAGAATTAAGTATAATTAAAATAGCATAAAAAATAAAAATTCAGATCAATCTCACTAATATAGATGCAAAAATTCATAACTAAAAACTAGCAAACAGAACACAACCACCAATTTAAATATCTGTGTGTATAAATATGTCTGTGCACATAAATATATATGTGTATGTCTTTGTATTGACCAAGTGGTATTCATTTCCCAGGAATATAAAAATGATTCAACATTAGAAGAATATTGATAAAATTCAGATCTCAGAATAAAGATCATGCTACTCTCCAGAGATGCCAAAAAGACATTTGATAAAATGCAATAGCCATTACGGACAAAAACACTCAAAGAAAATTAAAGTAAATGCTTAACTCAGTAACATGATTAAATGTCCTAAATCCAGTATTTTACTTAGTAGAGAAAAGTAAAAGCATTTATATAAAGGTCTGAAACATTACTATCACTGTATACGAGATATGGAATCAGACAAAGTAGGAAATAATTAGAAAAAAAGTAAAAGTATCTATTTTTGCATATATGATTATAAACCTAGAAAAGGTTAAAAAAATGCATACAAAAAATAAAATAATTCAGTAAGATATAAAATTAACAAAATAATCAATAGCCTTCATAATATATAAACAATATGCAACTTGAAGGTATCAAGCAAGAGAAAAATCATACTTTTAATAACAAAATATTAAAATGAAATATTTAGAAATAAACTCAAGAAATACAAAAAACTTTAAAAACATTTCTAAAAGCTAAAAAGTGTCAATTATCTCCAAATTAATATATATTACACCTTTAACATTAATTCAATAAAATTAAGCCATGTAAGACATGAAGTAAACTTCTACAAGTATACATACTGCTAAAAAAACAAAATTCAATCTGCAAAGGTTGTAAGATCTGACAATTAAGTTCACGAACTTGCCACTGTGCACTTACATTGGCAGCACTGTACAAACAACTCAGTAAGATTTCATAACCTTGTTATATCTGTGTCTCACAGCTGTGTTCATGTCAACATGTGGCAGTGTCTTGCTGAGTGGAGTTCATTATTGGTGTTGCATGTTTTTGTGTGCCGTTGCGAGAATGTCAAGAGTTTGAATTAGAGCAATGAACAAACTTTAAATTTCTTAAACTTGGCAAGAGTGTACGTGAAATCAGGGACATGTTAGTTTAAGTTTATGGGGATAATGCCATAAAGGGAACAGCAGTGTACAACTGGAGTAAACATTTTTCTGAGGGGAGAGAAAGCGTCACTGATGAAGAGAGGTGGCCAGTAACAAGTAGAACTGATCTGGCCCCCACTGACATTTCAATGATATTTAGCACATCAAGGATCATACAACAGCTCTGATTGGCCATTCCAGAAAAAGAGTGCCAAAATTGCTTTGAAAGGTAGGTGGTACCATCGGTGCATAGCTTCCCAAGGGGAGTACTTTGAAGGTGACCATAGTGATTTTCAGCAATGAGGTATGTAGCACTTTTTCTGGGATGAGTTCATGAACTTAATTGTGAGACTTCATATAATATATGACCCCAACTACATGACCTATGGAAAAAGCAAAACTATGAGAACAATAAAAAAGATCAGTGGTTGCCAAAGGTTAGTGAGTCAGAAGAGATGAACAGGCAAAGCACAGAGGATTTTTTTAGGGCAATGACACTATTCCATATGATACTGTAATGGTGACCATAGCCTTTATACATTTGTCAAAGCTCACAGAATATACTGTTACAACACAAAGGGAACACACTAATGCAAAATGTTATTAATTGGGGAACCAGGGGATAGGTATATGGGAACTCAGAATTTTCTACTTATTTCTGTCATGAACCCAAAACTACTCTAAAAGTCAAGTCTATTAATTAAAAACAGAAGTTATAAATAATATACCTGTCACAACCAGAGGACTTTGATTATAGATATATAATAAGAACTAGCATAACAAAATTAAATTTCTTGAGTATAGTAATAGTAGTATGTAGAAAAATGTGGCTGGGGTTGCTTTGGGAAATACAATAATTACAGGGTCATGTTATATGCCTAACTTATTCAAAAACAATTTTAAAAAATGAATGTATACATATAAAAAGAGAAAGCAAATGCAGCAAATCACTAATAATTAATAAATCTAAGTTAAGGGTGTATGAGTGTTACACTATTCTTAGAACTTTTCTCAAGTTTGAACTTTTCCAAAAGAAGAAAAAGTTGAAAAGAAAAAAATGTAACATAGACATCGATGTCACTATTCTCATTAAAGAGCAAAGGAAGAATCTATAATTTATAAAGGGGCAATGATGAAAATACAAACACGTTCCAAACCCTTCTATTGCCACTTACCCAAGTACAGTGCCTGTTTCTTGATAATTTACTTGAATAAACTTGCCAAACCGACTTGAATTGTTATTATGAGCTGTCTTTGCATTTCCAAAGGCCTGTCAAAATAAATAGTTCCCATTAATTTCATTTTTAAATAAATGGAAAATCCTGCTTATGTCAGCTCAGAGACAAAATACTAAAGAGATAGCAGAAAAGCAATTCACTTGTATCTTCAGACTCATATAGTTCAAGTAAAGTAAAAGAATGCAAGTAATTACTGAAATAAAACCAAGTAGGAACTATTTTATGCTATTCATTAAAATAAAGCTTAATTTTAAAAATTTAATGGTCATTAAAATTCAGATTTAAATCTCACACTCTAGAGATAGTAAATTTTCTTAACATATTTACATATGTATTTTTTTAAGTCTTTCTAAACTAAAATAAAATGGGGCTAGGTAAAAAATAATTACATCAAAATAATTACAATTTTAGAATATAAATAAAATGAAGTTTCATTACATAATGTGTTACACTTTATAACACCTACTTAAAACAAAGCTATAGTACTATTTAAAAAAGAATAAAAATCATATAGGCTTCCTAAATTGGTAACCTACAGTATACACCATGCAATGAAATATTATCCTGCAAAAAAAAAAAAAAATGAACAACTGGTATAGACATCAACACTGATTAATATAAAACATTATGCCAAGGGAAGAAACCAGATACAAAAGTACATACGGTAATATGAAATTTTAGAAAAGGCAAAACAAGAGTAACAAGAAGCAGATCAGAAGTTGTCTGGGAATGGGGGTGGGTTGGAAAATGCCTACAAAGGGGCAAAAGGGGTAATGAAAACATTCTAAAGCTTAATCGTATGATGGCGGTTACATGGGTTATATACATTTATCAAAAATCATTGCACTGTATATTTTAAGTGTCTATATTTTATTTTAAGTTATATCTCTATAAAACTGATTAAAATTTAAATTTAAAAGAAATAATTCATTGTTGAACTCACATATTCAACAACCTGAATCTCCAAGACATACTGCTGAATGAGAAATGCCAGTCTCAAAACTTTATATACTGTATGATTCCATTTATATGCTATTTTGAAAAACAAAAAACAACAGCAGTGAAGAAGAGACAAGTAGTTCTCATGAATTATAGAAATATATGGGAGGGTAAAAGGTATAAAGATAAATAGTGTAAGGGAGTTTTATGAGGTAGTGGAACTATACTGTATCCTTGTATATAAATGATTGTACGAATTAATATATGTATTAAAATTCATGAAATTTTTCTGTAAGTTTATTTCTTTTAATATTTTAAAAAGCAAATCATTAATAAATTAAGTCCAAAAGAGACAATTTCAGATATATAAATCCAAAAATATTCATTATAAGACAACCCACACGAAAGGAAACATTAAAGGAAGTCCTTTATGTAGAAGGAAAACAGTATAATATTCAAATATGAATCAATGTAGGGAAAGGAGAACAGCTTAATTGGTGCCACATGAGTAAATCTATAAAGTATTTTTTATTACTTCAATCTCTTGAAAAGATCATTGAGAGTGAAGTCAGAAAAAAAGATAAAGTAAAAATCTCTGAAAATCCTTTCTCACATATAAAAGAAATAAGACTAACAAAAATTGTCAAAATCATCTTTTCTTATAGCTGAGTAGTATTCCACTGGGTAAATGTACCACAACTTCTTTATCCAGTCATCTATCTGAAATGAAGTAGGGCCATTTATGACAACATGGATGGATCTTGAGATCATCATGCTAAGTGAAGTAAGCCAGACAGAAAAAAAACAAGAACTACATGATTCCACTCATATGTGGAACATAAATTGAAACCCAACAAAGAAACCAAACTCATGGACACAGTGAATAGTTTAGTAGTTACCTGAGGGTAAGGGGGGAGGCAAGCAGGGGAGAAGGTATAAGGACAACTGACTCTGATGAACATGTAATACAACACGTAGATGTTGTATTGTAGAATTGTACATCTGGAACCTATGAAGTTTTTGCTAATCAATGTCACCCCAATAAATTTAACAAGAAAAAAAGAAGAAAGGAAAAAAAATGTCAAAATCAGCTTTTTTATGACTCTGGAAATTAACCAAAGGCTTGAAATAATCCTTTGTTGGAGAATATTTAATCAAGGAAAATAGCTAAATCTTGGTAAGAAAAACAGGCATTACAGCAATTTTAAGTGATGTGATTACCATCTCCATCTCCCTAGCTCTACATTAAAGAGAAAGTAAACACCCTACAATTAGAGACATTTTTTAAAGCTGCCTAGAAGTCATTGGAAGGATTAGACCAGAGTTAGAGCCAAAGCCCTGACCAAGAAATAATTTTCATAATTTGAGCTACATGGCATTCCCCTGGAAAACCTCACTCAAAGAGCTATCTTTTTTTGACCTGATCTGGAGATCACCCACTGAAAGAAGCCTTTTTCCTCATGTGTGTTTGTGAGAAACAATCAGATGTAATTGTTTTAAACACTGCAACTGTCTAAGGTGGTGATAAGAGGATGGAGCAAAAAACAAGGTAACAACAACTTAAAAGGAAAAGCTGATATACAAAAGGGGCTTTGAAAATACCTGAAATATTAAATATACATGGAAATGTAGAAGGCATTATGTATGTGTAGGACTGTGCACATGCCCAGGAATGTGTGCATGATCACAAAGAATCGAGACCTCTGGTTGAAATTCAAGCTCTATGTGAACAGGAAGTTAAGGTAAGGAAGACCTGACAACTGCCTGCTTGAGTGTTGAAGGTTATCCAACAAATACACAGAAATTTGTAGAAAAGACTGGGAACCTTACTGGTTCAGAACACTTAAAGAAATCCCTGTCTAATCATCTGACCATTAAGCTGATGGCCTCGCTCAAAAAAGAAATACAATCTTTGCAGATTTCAAAGAAGTCATGGAACAACCAAACAGCAGTAACAAAACCACCACTACAAAACCTGGGGGAGGAACGATCTTTCCAGAACTGACACATTGTATTCATAAAAATGCCTAGTTTTCACTAAAACATTATGAGACATGCAAAGAGGATAGAAAGTATGGACACAGAAAAATTTTTAAAAAATAGTAATAAACAGAAATTGTCCCTGACAAAACCCAGATGTTGGACTTCCTTGGCAAAGGCTTTTTAACAGCTATTTTAAATATTTTCAAATAACTAAAGGACCGTATGATGAAGATGCTTTAACAATGGAGAGTATAGAGGAAGAGGAGGATATTAGAAAAATTACAAAACTTCTGTTATTGAAAAGTACATTAATTAAAATAAAACATTCATTAGAGGGGCTCAAGTAAATATATGAGCAAGAAGAAGAATTAGCAAATTCAAAGAATAATCAATTCAGATGATCCAATCTAAGGAATGGTGGCGGGGTTGGGGTGGGGGGGTAATAAAGAAAAATGAACAGTTTCAAAGACTTGTGGAACCACCACCAAACATATCGAAATATGTGTATAATGGGAACACCAGAAAAAGATAATAGAGTAAAAAGGACAGAATAAATATCTTAACAAAGAATGGCCAAAAACTCCCCAAATTTCATGAAAAACAATCTATATCCAAGAAGCTCAATAAACGCCATGTACAATGAATTTAAAAAGATCTGCACCTAGACAAATCATGATGAAACTGTTGAAAGACAAAGAACAAATCTTATAAGCAGCCAGAGAAAATCAATAGTATGACATACAAAGGATCCTCAATAATATTACACATAATTACTCAGCAGAAACTATTAAGGATAGAAGACAGTGGAATTATATATTCAAAGCACTGATAATTAGACAATCAGGAAATAAAAAGAATAAAAAAGAATTTTAAAAGGATAAAATGAAGAACTAAAACTAAATTTATAGATAACATGACCTTATACATAGAAAATGTGAAAAAAAATCAACAAAAAATTTTAGATCTAATAAATTCAAAGCTACAGAATACAAAAGCAAAACACATACACAAAAAAATTAATTATACTACCAATGAACAACCAGAAAGTGAACTTAAGAAAAATAATTCCATATATGGTAATATCAAAAAACTAAAATACTTAGAAATAATTTAACAAAAAGGATGCAAGACTTGCACACTAAAATTAACTATTGTTGAAGGAAATTAAAGAACACCTACATAAATGGAAAACCATCCAGTGTTCATGGGTTAGAAGACTTAATATTATTAAGATATACAGATTCAATACAACCCCTATATCAAAATGTCACAAGCCAATTCTAAAAATAACATGGAAAATCAAGGGACTCAAAATGTCCAAAACAATCTCGAGGGAGAAGAAATTTGGATGATTCACATTTCCTGATTTCAAAAATTACTACAAAGCTATTGTATCAAGACCATGCAGTACTAGCATATAGATAAACATACAGATCAAAGGGTTAGAACTTAGATTAAGAAACAAAAAAATGTATGACTTCACTCATATGTGGAATATAAAACTGAAAGCAACAAGGGAAAAAAAATGAATGAACAAACAAATAACCCATGGACACACAAAAAATAAAAAAGAAATAAAACCTTGTATTAATGATCAAATGATTTTCAACAAGGGTACCAAAACAATTCAATGGGGACAAATAGTCTTTTCAACACATGCATATATCACATGCAAAAGAATGAAGCTGGACTCCTACCTCAGATATAAAAAATTAATTCAAATAAATCAAAGACCTAAATGTCAGCTAAAAATATAAAACTCTTAGAAGAAACCATAGGTGTGATGACCTTGAATTTGGCAATGGTTTCTTAAAATGACACCAAAAGCACAAGCTAATAAATAAAACTAAATTACTTTATCAAAATTAAAAAATGTGCTTCAAAGGACACAATCAAGAAAACAAACAACAATCATAGAATGGGAAATAGTATTTGCAAATCATATATCTGATTCACATCTAGAATATAGAAAGAATCCTTACAATTCAATAATAAAAAGACAAAGAATCCAGTTTTAAAATGGGCAACGAATTTGAATAAACACTTCTCCATAAACAATATACAAATTGCTAACAAGCACATGAAAAACATGCTCAATATCATTAGCCCAAAAAAAAAAAGAAAAAAAAAACAACAACAAAAAAACCCAATCCAAATATCCATGAACATATGAATGGATAAACAAAATGTGTATGTCTATACAATGAAATATGATTCAGCCATAATAAGATATTAAATACTAACAAATACTATAACATGAATGGACCTTTAAAACAGTATGCTAAGTGAAAGAAGTCAGACACAAAAGAATACATATTGTAGATTCCATTTATATGAAATATCTGGAATAGGTAAATTCACAGACACAGAAAGCAGACTGGTAGTTTCCCGGGGAAGGGCAGAATGGGAAGTGACTGATTAATGGTTAAGGGGGTTTCTTCTGGAATGAAACCATGAAAATGTTTTGAAACTAGACAGAGGTAGTGGTTGCATATGTGAATGTTATATGAATAAATGTCACTGAACTATACACTTTAAATAGTTAATTTTATTACATAAATTTTACCTTAAAAAAGTAAAAAAAAAAAAAAAACAAACAAAAGAAGGCAGAAAAGGATAAAGGGAACAAGGAACATATGGGACTAACAGGAAAAACTACAAGAACAAAGACTCAAATTTAACCAAGCAGGAATCTGATTAAATGTAAATGGTACAAAGAACCCAATTGAAAGCTAGAGGTAGTCATATTACATAAAAAAGCAAGACCCAAACATAAGCTATCTACATAGAGTTCTTTAAATATAAAGAAATAAATAAACTAAAAGTCAAAGAATTTTAAAATAATATCTTGCTAATACTAGTCAAAGAAAGCTACAGTGACTCCACTGATATCAAACAACATAGATTTCAGAGTAAAGAACATTACCAAGAAAAAGAGAGTTATTTCATAATAATAAAAGGGCCAATTAATAAAACACAAGCACCTATCATTTATGCTTACAAAGCAGCAACAAAAGAGTTTCATATACAAGATGCAAAACCTGACAGAACTTACAGGAGTAATGGACAAATCTATAGCTGGAGGTATCAAGACCTCTCTCAATAATTGATAGAATAAATGTAAAAATCAGCAAGGATGTGTTAGACTTCAAAAACACTACCAACTAAATAAACAAGACAAATTAAAACACTCCTCCCAGGAACAGCAGAAAACACATTTATCTTAATTGCACATAGAATATTTACCAAGAAAGACTATATTCAATAAATTTTAAAGGACTGCAAGTCATACAATGCAATGTTATCTAACCACAATTAAATTACAAATAAATAAAAGATAGGATCTAAATAGGTATTTGTAAACTGAACACCACAAATCTAAGTAACCCATGATTCAGAGAAATCAAAAGGAAAATAAGCAAATATTTTTAACTAAATGAAAATGAAAACACAACATATCAGAATTTGTGGGATGCCATGACTGGATCAAAGAATAAATAAAAGAAGAGATTAAAAAATACATAAGGGCCTACAACCAAGTCTACTCTACCCAGAAAGGCTATTATTTAAATCGAAGGAAAGATAAAGAACTTACCAGATAAGAAAAAGCTAAAGGAATACTACCACCAGGCCCGCATTACAAGAAATGCTAAAGGGACTTCTTTACACAGCAGAAAGGAGAAAACAAGCAAACAAAAGAAAATAAAAAACATGACTAATAACATGGTAATGATTATGTACCTATCAATACTCACTTTATATGTAAATGGACTAAATGTTCCAATCAAATGACATAGGGTCGCTGAAGAGATAAGAAAGCAAGACTCAAGAATACACTGTATACAAGAGACTCACCTCAGAAGGAAAGACACACAGACTGAAATTAAAGGTCCGATGGAAAAGGATATTTCATGCAAATAAGAAATGAAAAAAAAAGTTGCTGTAGTAGTACTTCTATCAGACAAAATAAACTTTAAAACAAAGACTATAACAAGAGACAAAGAAGGGCATTACATAATGACAAAGGATCAGTCCAACAAGAGGACATCACTCTTGTAAACATTAATGCAGCCAACACAGGAGCACCTAAATATATAAAGCAAACAATGACTGACATAAAGGCAGACATCGACAGCAACACAATCACAGTAGGGGACTTTAACAACCCACTGACACAAGATCTCCAGACAGAAAATCAACACAGATAAAGAGGCCTTAAATGATACAATATAAAAGATGGATTTAATTGATATTTTTAGAGCATTACATCCCAAAGCAGCAGACTATACATTCCAAATGCACATGGAACATTTGCCAAGATAGATCACATGTTAGGCCACAAAACAAGCCTCAATAAACTTAAGAAAATGGAAATCACATCAAGTACCCTCTCTGACCACAACAGTATAAAAGAAATCAATTATAAAAAAAAAAAGAAACTGAAAAACACACCAATATATGGAGGCTAAACAATATGCTACTAAACAATGAATGGGTCAATAATGAGATTAAGGAAGAAACCAAAAGGTACCTTGAGACAAACAAGAATGAAAACACAACTACCCAAAATGTATGGGACATAGCAAAAGTAGTCCTGAGAAATTCATAGCAATGCAGGCCTACCTAAAGAAACAATAAAAATCTCAAACAGTTTACACCTAAGGAAATTGGAAAAAGAACAGCAAACAAAGCCTAAAATCAGCACAAGGAAGGAAATAATAAATATGAGGGCAGAAATAAATGAAATTGAGACTAAGCAGACAATACAAAAGATTAATGAAACCAAGAACTGGTTCTTTGAAAAGATAAACAAAATTGACAAACCCTTAACCAGACTCCTAAAAAAACAACAAAAAAAGAGAGGACCTAAATAAATACAATCAGAAATGATAAAGGAGAAGTGACAACAGACACCACAGAAATACCAGCAATTATAAGAACATACAATAAACAACTACATACCAACAAATTCATCAATTTGGAAGAAATGGATAGATTCTTATAAACATAAAAACTTCCAAGGTTAAATCAAGAAGAAACAGAAAATCTAAATAGGCCAATTACTAACAACAAAATTGAATCAGTAATAAAAAAAGTTCCCAACAAACAAAAGTCCTGGACCAGATGGTTTCACAGGTGAATTTTACTGAACATTCAAAAAAGAACTGACACCTATACTTCTCAAACTATTTCAAAAAATCCAGGGAAGAGGGGGAGGTTCCCAAACTCATTTTACGAGGTCATCATTATCCTGATTCGAAAACCAGGTGAAGACACTACCAAAAACAAAACAAATCTACAGGCCAATATCCATAATGAGCACAGATGCAAAAACTCCATCAAAATATTAGCAAACCAAATTCAGCAATACATTAAAAAAATCATATGCCACAATTAGGTGAGATTCATTCCTGAGATGCAAGGTTGGTTCAATCTACGTAACCAAATAAACAAAATGAAAAATAAAAATCTTTTGGTCATTTCAATAAAAGCAAAAAAAGCATTTGACAAAATTTAGCTTGAAAACTAGTAAATGAATTTAGTAAAGTAGCAGGATACAAAATCAGTATCATTCTTCCCATTCACAACTGCATCAAAAAGAAAAACAAAATACATAGGAATAAATTTAACTGAGGAAGTAAAAGACCTATACTCAGAAAATTGTTGCGACATTGAAAAGTTAAAGAAGACACAAATAAATAGATACACATACCATGCTCATGGATTGGAAGAATTAATATAATTAAAATGTCCAAACTACCCAAAGCAATCTATAGATTAAATGCAATTCCCATCAAAATACCAACGGCATTCTTCACAGAAACAGAACACATAATCCTAAAATTTATATGGAACCATAAAAGACCTAGAATAGCCACAGCAACCTTAAGAAAGAAGAACAAAGCTAGAGAAATCATACTACCAGACATAAAATTATACTACAAGTCCACAGTTATCATAACAGCATGATATTTGCATAAAAACTGACAATATAGATCAATGGAACAGAATAGAAAGCCCAGAAATAAATCCATGTCTATATGGCAATTAATCTACAATAAAGGAACCAAGAACTTATATTGGTGTATAGACAGTCTTTTCAACAAGTGGTGTTGGGAAAAATGGACAGATATGTGCAAAAAAATGAAATTGGACCACCTTCTTACACCATATACAAAAATAAACTCAAAATGGAATAAAGACCTAAATATAAGACCTGAAATCATCAAACTCTTAGAAGAAAATATAGGAAGTAACCTCTCAGACATTACCCTTAGCAATATCTTCAATGATGTATCTTCTCGGGCAAGGGAAACAAAGAAAAAAATAAACAAATGGGACTACATCAGACTAAAAAGTTTTTTTACAGCAAAAGAAACCATCAACAAACTAAAAAACTTCCTACAGAATGGGAGAAAATATTCGCCAATGACGCATCCAATAAAAAGTTTATATCCAAAATTTTTAAGAAACTCGTCTAAGGCTTCAGCACTGTCAACGCTACAGCCTGGGTTCAATTCCCAGCCAGGGAAGTACCCACATAAAAAAATAAAATAAAAAAAGGGAGTTCCCTGGTTGTGTAGTAGCTAAGACTTCGGCACTATCAATGCTGCGGCCTGGGTTTGATTCCCAGCCAGGGAACCACCCACATAAAAAATTTTTTTAAATAATAATATTAATAATAAAATAATAAAATAAAATTTTTAAAAAGGGGGAATTATTTGTGCTGGACCCTGTAAATAAATGAAAATGGAATACAGCTGAGCCTTTAAAAAAAAGAAAAAAAGAAACTCACACAACTCAACACCAAAAAAACCAAACAACTCAATTAAAAAATGGGCAGATGACCTGAATTTCATCCAAAGAGAACATGAAGATGGCCAACAGACACATGAAAAGATACCTGATATCATTTATTATCAGAGAAATGCAAATCAAAACCAAAATGAGATACCACCTCACACCTGTTAGAATGTCTATTATCAACAGAACAAGGAACAATTGTTGGAGAGGTTGGAGAGAAAAAGGAACCCTCATATACTGCTGTTGGGAATGCAAGTGTTACAACCACTATTGAGGATAGTATGGAGGTTCCTCAAAAAACTAAGAATAGAATTACCATATGACTCAGCAATCTTACTTCTGAGTATCTACCCAAAAAAATTTGAAAACCTTACTCCATAAAGATGTATGCACCCCGGGAGTTCCCTGGTGGTGTAGTGGCTAGGCTGCGGCACTGTCAGCGCTGTGGCCTGGGTTCGATTCCCAGCCAGGGAACTACCCACATTAAAAAAAAAAAAAAAAGAAAGAAAGAAAGAAAGGAAAAAAAAAAAAAAGATGTATATACCCCAATGCTCATCTCAGCACTATTCAGTGTTCAAGTCATGGAAACAGCCAAAGTGTCCTTTGATAGATGACTGAATAAAGAAGCTGTGTTACATATACACAATGGAATGTTACTTAACCACAAGAAAAAAGATGAAATAGGGCCATTTATGACAACGTGGATGGACCTTAAGACCTTCATGCAAAGCAAAGACAGAAAAAACCAAGAACCATATGATTTCACTCATATATGGAACATAAAGCTGAAAGCAACAAAGAAATAAAAACTCATGGACATAATCGACAGGTTAGTGGTTATCTGAGCATATGGGGATAGGAGGGTGGGAGAGAAGGGATAGGGTCTCAAATATATGGTGATGGAAAGAGAACTGACTCTGGGTGATGAACACATAACACAACACATAGATGACGTATTGTAGAATTGTACACTTGGGACCTATGTAATTTTTACTAACCAATGTTACCCCAATAAACTTAATAACAAAAATAAAATAAAATAGAAATCTGTGAGATGCCACTAAAGCAGTATTTAGGGAAGATTTCATACCACTAAGTGACTTGATTAGAAAAAAAAGAATGAAATCAATGACCTCAGATAGCACACTAACTAAAAAAGAGTAAATGTAATTAAATTACACTAAATGTAATGTAAAGCAAAAAATAATAAAGGTAATAGCTAAAATTAATGAAATACACAACAGCAAAACAAAAAATTCATGAAACCAAAAGCTGGTGCTTTGTATAATAAAGGAATATTAAATAAAACATGATGGCAATAAATTCGACAACTTAAGAATAAGCAATTTCCTTAAAAAAAACACAAAGTACCAAAACTCACTCAAGGAGAATAAATAGCACAAACAGCTCTGTATCTACTTTAAAAACTGAAACTTTCTTTAAAAAGTTCCTGCAAAGAAAGCACCAGGTCCAGATTGCTTCATTAATAATTTCTAACATTAACAGTAAAAAAAAAGAAAAATTACCAGTTTTACACAACCTTCTAAAAATATAAGACATTACAAACTCATTCCCATGGGGTCTGCATTATCCTGAGACAAAAATAAACATACAAATAAAAAGACATTAAAGAAAAGTTTTTCTCATGACCAGATGCAAAAATGCTAAAAATTTTAGCAAACCAAACACAGCAATGTATTAGACAATAATATATCATGACCTAGTGGTGTTTACCCAAGGAATGCTCAGCTGGTTTAACATTTAAATTATATCAGTGTAATTCACCATATTACCTACTTTTTAAAAAGCCATGACCATCTCAAGAGATACAGAAAAAGCATCTTACAAAAGAAATCCAACATCCATTCCTGATAAAAACTCTACACAAAGAAGGAATAAAAGGGGACAGCCTCAATAATAAAGAGTATCTACACAAAAGCAGCAGCTATCATCACACTTATTATCTAAAGTCTGAATGTCTTCCCTCTAAGATAGGGGTGTCCAATCTTTTGGCTTCCCTGGCCCACACTGGAAGAAGAAGAATTGTCTTGGGCCACACATAAAATACACTAACACTAACGATAGTTGATGAGCTAAAACAGGTTGCAAAAAAATCTCATAATGTTTTTAAAAAGTTTACAAATTTGTGTTGGGCAGCATTTAAAGCAGTCCCGGGCCCCATTGCAGCCCATGGGCTGCAGGTTGGACAGGTTTGCTCTAGGACAAGGATGTTGCTTTTCACCACTTCTATTCAACATTATACTGGAGTAGCCAGTGAAATCTTCAAGGAAAATATGACATTCAGATTGGAAAGGAAGAAATAAAACTGTCCTATTCACAAACATGATTTCCTATGTGCAAAATCCAATGGAAACTACAAAAATAAATCAGAATATCTGCATCTAGCCAGGCTGTCGAATATAGGATCAAAACAGCAATGCTAACTGTATTTCTATATATTAGTAACTGATGATGGAAGATTTTAAAACAACATACATAAAAAACTGGTATGTATCATACCAAAGATGTAAAAGACCTATACAATGAAAATAACAAAATATTGCTGAGAGAAAATATATTTATTCATGGGTCAGATGACTGAATATTGTTACCATGTCAATTCTCAAACTGAACTACAGATTCAACACTATCCTAATCAAAGTCACAAAAGGCTTTCATGGGGAAAGTAACAATTTAGTTCTAAAATGTATATGGAAATGCAAAAACCCTAGAATATCCAAACTCTTTCTGCAAAAGAATAAAGTTGGAGAATTAATACTATCTGATTTCAAGAATTACTTACTGTAAAGCTATATAATGAAAATAGTGTGTGGCACTGACATTAAGGCAGACACACAGATCAATGAGACAGAACAAAAAATACAGAAATAAACCAACATATACACAGACAAATGATTTTTTGACAAGTAAGGTGAAGAAAAAGTAGTCCTGAAACAAATAACAGTCTTGAAACAAATGGATATTCATAAGTAAACATTGGATCTATACCTTGCACTATATACAAAAATGAACTGAATATGGACTACAGACCCAAATGCAAAACCTGGAAAGTGTGAAACTAATGGGAAAAAAAATGAGAAAATCTTTGCAACTATGTAGCTAGGCAAAGTTTTCTTAAATATGATAGCAAAAGCATAATCTATAATGAATAAAATGGCTAAGGTCAACTTCATCAAATTTAAATTCTGCTCTTCAAAAGGGACTAAGAGAGGGTTAAATCTGGGAGAAATTTCAGCATGGAAGTGAAAGATCTGGGAGAAATTTCGGCACGGAAGTAAAAGGAAAAGTATAAAATATTAATGAAAGAAACTAAAGAAAACACAAATAAATGGAAAGATATTCCCTGTGCATGGAATGGAAGAATTAATATTGTTAAACGTCCATAGTACCCAAAGCAATCTACAGATCCATTGCAATTCCTATCAAAATTCCAATGGCATTTTTCACAGAACTAGAAAAAAAATTCTAAAATTTCTATGGAGTCATAAAAGACCCTGAACAGCCAAAGCAATCTTGAGAAAGAACAAGGCTAAAGGCATCACACTTCGTGACTTCTAATTTTATTAAAAGCTACAGTAGTCAAAATAGTATGGTATTGGCATAAAAGCAGACATACAAGTAGACATACAGATCAATGGAACAGAACTGAGCCCAGACCTATATAATCCTTGCTAATAGATATCACCCCAATAAGTCTAACAATAAAAGTGAATTAAAAAATAAAGAAAGAAAGAAAGAACGAACTGAGCCCAGAAATAAACTCATGTATATATGGTCAATTAATTTATGACAAAAGAGCCAAAAATATACAATGGAGAAAGGACAGTCACCTTAAGAAATGGTGCTGGAAAAACTGAACAGCCACATGCAAAAGAGTGAAACTCAACCCCTATCATCTAACACCACCCACAAAAAACAACTCAAAATGGATTCAAGAATTGAATGTAAGTCCTGGAACTATAAACCTGTAGGAGAAAATATGAGGGTAAAACACTGGATTGGTATTGGCAATTATTTTTTTTTAATTTGACACCAAAAGTAAAAATAAAAAGTGGGACTACAGGGAGTTCCCTTATAGTGTAGTGGCTTAAGGCTTCGGCGTTGGCGCTGTCAGCGCTGCGGCCTGGGTTCGATTCCCAGTCAGGGAGCTACCCACATACCAAAAAGAAAAAAAAAAAAAAAAAAAAAAAAAAAAAAAAAAAAAAAAAAAAAAAAAAAAAAAAAAAAAAAAAAAAAAAAAAAAAAAAAAAAAAAAAAAAAAAAAAAAAAAAAAAAAAAAAAAAAAAAAAAAAAAAAAAAAAA
>PVJL010009434.1:0-57331 GCA_004026885.1 Lyroderma lyra
CTCCCTCTCCCTCCCCCTCCCCCTTGCCCCGGAATAACCATTACACTATTGACTGTGTCCATGGGTTTCAGTTAGTTTGTTGTTTCTTTGTTGCTTTCAGTTTTATATTCCGCACAGGAGTGAAATCAAGTCCTGGGTTTCTCCTGTCTGGCTTATTTCGCTTAGCACGATGATCTCCGGGTCCATTACGGAAGGCATTTTTGATACCACAAAAAGTTGACAAACTAACAGTTTAAAAAAAGTGATTATTCAAAAAATAATATAGCCACATGCCTGGGGGGACATGACTATTCTGTTTTTGTTCTCATTCCCCTGAGGACTGTGAAAATTGGTTATAGACGGGCAATGAGTTTATGGGAAATCCAAGCTGAACGAAGACACAACAGGGTTGGCCTCACCAAAGGGAAGCGGCAGCAGGCAGCTGCACGTCGGGGTCAGGGTGCTGGGAGGGAGGACCCTTTGCTGGGTCTCCCAGCGCCTCCCTCAGCAGGGAGACGCCCGTCCAGGAGGGCTGTGCTGGTGGGGGCGTGGGCGCCGGTGCTCCCGTCCTCCTGTTGTCCCTCTGGGTGGAACTGTGCTGCTGGGGGCGCCGGTGCTCCCATCCTCCCGCTGTCCCTACGTGGCCTCACGGTCTCCGGGGGGCGTGGGAGGTAAGGATACCCACCTGCACCCGCTCTGCTGCGGGCGGGGGGCCTCGACGACCCCGGGGGGCGGGGCGTGCCATGGAAGCGCACGGGTGTCTGGGCGTGGACGCCGTTACCCCGCTTGGCTGCTCCGTGGGGGGCGGCCCGGGGGTCCCCGTGCCGCGTGTGCGGGCGCCGCGTGGGGCTCCGTTCTGCGTCCTTGGCACGTGGGCTTGGTCTTCTGCCAGCGCCGTGGCTACAACGGTTTTTCCTTGGTTGGTTGTGGCCCAAAATGTGGAAGATCGGGGTTCAGAGGTCCCACCCCAAGGCGCAGGGGGCACTGACAGACCGTCCGGCTGGCAGGGGGGGTCACGGCCGCCGGCGCCTCTGATGAGCGTGTGGACAGCCACCAGGGCAGCCAGCACCCCGCCCGGGGCCCGCGGGGGCCTGGCCTCTCACCAGGGCCGGGGCCTCTCCTCCCCTCGCCCTCCACCCGGTGCCGGCGGCTTCCCCAGCGCGCCCCGCCCTCACCCCCTCTCGGGGCCTCAGATGCCTGTCCCACCTCGGGGACTGTCCTCCGCTGTGTCCCCGCCCTCCTTCCGGCCAGCCGACTCCCCGTGCTTCCCACCTTCCCGCCCTCCGTCTCCGGGGCGCCCCCACCCCGGCCTCCCCAGAGGGCGGGCTCTTTCCCCCTCACGGCGTCCCCCACGGTGAGAAATCCCACGCGTGTCTGTGCGCCTCGTTGTATCCCCGCGCGTTCGTGTCGGACTCCAACGCCACGAGGTGGGCGCGGTGGCAGACGCTCCCCGTAGCCAATGCTGTCCAGGCCGAGAAGCGGCCGCAAGTCCGAGGGGTCGTTGAGCCGGTCGGTCGTTATGTGAGGCGCGGCGGCACAGCCCAGGTGTTCACTTCCGGCCAGGGCAGGTGAGCTCCCTGCTCCGCCACGGGCAGACCTGGCCGCGCTCCTGGGGTCACGGCAGGCGGCGGCACGCGCAGCGGGGGCGGTGGGGGCCCCGGGCCCGCGGGGGTCCTGTGAGCCCGGAAGAGAAGGCCGCGGCCGGGAGCCCGTGCATGACCCCATGCGTGACCCCGTGCGTGAGCCCGTGCGTGACCCCGTCGGGGAGCCCGTGCGTGACCCCGTCGGGGAGCCCGTGGGTGACCCCGTCCGGGAGCCCGTGTGTCGCCCCGTCGGGGAGCCCATGCGTGACCCCGTCCGGGTACAGTCGAGTGTTCACGCCGAGGTTCCTCGGGGACCTGCAGACGCACGTTCTCTTGGTGGAGAGGCCAGGCTCCAGGCTCCAGGCTCCAGGCTCCCTGGGCCGTCTGGGGTGTTAGAGGGAAAGGCCCTTTGGGGGTCCGTCCCCGCCGCAGTGGGGGTGCAGGAGAAACTGGGGGCAGCGGGAGTCCACGATCTGCAGAGCTGATGGACCTCGGGCTGCGGGGCCTGCACAGCCGTCACAAGTCACCCCAGGACACGCAACCCACGGGGTGCCCGTGCACTGTCTGTCTGTCTGTCTCTCCCGGTTTTGTTTTGCAAGGGTGATCATTTGCTAGCGGGACAGACAAAACTCGGGGAAGTGCTGTCCCTCTGGTCACAGTTTTATCATAAAGGACACAAATCGCGACCTGCCTGATGAAGAGAGGCGTGGGGCGAGGTCAGGGGCCGTGGGGAGACTCAGGGCCTCCGTGCTGTCTCTTCGAGGAATCTGGGTACCCCCCGCCCCAGCACATCAGTGTGTTCCCCAACCAGGAAGCTCCCCGAGCCTGTCTCCATGGCCGGGTTATTTCTGGGGTGTCGTTTCCGAGTCCCGGCTGGTGAAATCACCACACACCCTTGAACTCAGTCGCCAGTCCCCTCCCTTCCCTGCGGCCGAGAAGCTGACCAGTCCAAGCCACTGGTCACCTGGTCACTGTTTGGGGTGACCAGCCTCCACCCCGGCGCTGTGCCGGGGCCCCACTGGGAGCCACCTCATCAGTGTGACAGAAGCACGCCTGTCACTACAGGAAGGTCCCAGCATTTCTGAAACGCAGCACCAGGAACTGGACAGCCACGTGAGCACAGGTTAACGATGTTGCCATTCCCACAGAGCTCGTCACCGCTGCTGTCACTGCCGTGGCTTCGTGGGGGCAGGGGCTTGGGGTCCGTGTTCCTCTGTGGCCTGAGTGTGGAGCCCGGTGCCTGGCACCTGGCACCACCTACCAGGTATTTGCAAAGCAAATGGGCGATGAGACGTGAGACTGGACGGGTCCGTGGGGACCGGCCTGCAGGTGGCCGTACGCGCTCCGTGGCCACGTGTTTGCTCCTCTGCGGGGTGAAGTCCGGGAGGGAGGCGGAAGGGGTGTGAGCCTGGCTCTACGCCACGGGACGAGGCCAGAAACTCAGAACGAGGGAAGATTTGCCTTGTGCCTGTTCGATCATCTGAGAAGTGACAAAAAGGTGGCCACGACAGCAGCAATATCAACGGTGGGGGCCCGTGGGCAGGGACGTGAGGACACAAGCCCTGGTTCCTACTGGGCGTCAGTAGGCACAGGGGCGGTGGGGGAGAGTCCCCACGGTGGCACCCATCAGATGGCCTTGTGCGCAATGACGGTTACCGTGGTGGCCCGTTATTTTCCTCATGGCTTCTACATTTGCCCATTGCGATCCTTCCGCAAAGAGCAGCTGTCCTGCCTCCCTGCACCACTGTGTCGTTCGGGGTGCATCTACCAGCACGGACTCTGTCCCATGGGTTGTCACCAGCACCCGCATCAGCTGTTCGTCTCTGCAGTCAGCCCGGCCTTGGCCGGTCACTGCCTCGGGCTGGGCGCTGTGCCCTCGGACCGCTCCCACTTCCCGGCCCTGCTCGTGTCCGGGCACTTTCTGTCGTGTCTCTCCTTCCCGAGCCCCGGAGTCACTCACTTCTCCACGGGTCCCTGGTTCCCTTTGTTGGAGAGTGGCATGGAGAACCGAGGGTCTGGACGCCACGGGTGTTCGTGGTTATCGGGGTGCTTCCGGGCCGTGTAAGCCGGCAGAGCTAGGGAGTAACCGTCATGTACGAAGCCGCGCGTCCGCACACATCTCCGTCGTCTGTCTGGCCGTCTGCCCTCCCGTGTTGGAGAACCACGAGTCCCATCACCGACTCCTGTGCACCCAGCGCCGCGGGGCTTGTTCTCACCGTGTCCCTGTCACTTGTATTGTAACTGACTCATCCGTGCTCCCTCTCCTTCCTGTTCATGGTTCAGCTTTGTGTTGCATCGGTTAAAGGTTAAATATGCTTCCAGTCATTTCCTTGGCAGCTGTCGGATGACCTCTGTCCTCTTTTAAGAGCTTGGAGTCGGAAAATTCTGGAAATGCAAGTGTTTTTTGAAACCCATAAACTTAAAGTCACAATCTCTTTGGTGGCTGTTTGGCCACAAAATCACAGTTTGTGACACAGCGATGAAGAGGACAGGGAAAATGACTCAATATAATAGAAACTGGCTGTCTGACAATTAGAGAAGACGAAACGAGTAAAGACTAGAACGCGGACAAGGAGAGAAAACAAGGCAGCTAGCCCGGCGGATCGGAACCACGACAGAAGACCCAGAATCCCTGCCGAGGTGCCAGCCATCCAGTCCACACAAACGGAGCGAACCCGCCGACTTCCGAACAGACTCCCGAATCCTGTCATTGATCTGGCGAGAAACATCTCGAAAACTTAATTACCCAGAATGAGCATTGCTGGGAGACAGGAGGTGGAGCAATTCTGTATCGGAAGGAAGTGGGAGGCGAGGGCAGTAACGGGCCAAGCGGTGAGCAGGCGGCGAGTTACCGGCCCCCGACGGGCGCTCGTCAAGGCGGCGGACTGCGTGCTGGCAGCCTCGAGGCGCGCAGGGCGGGCACCCGCGGGACTGCGAGGAGACGTGGCCCGGCGCCCGGGGGGAGCGGGGTCTGAGCGCCCGTCCTTCCCCCATGGGCCACTAGGACACCGTCGTAAGGGGACGGGGGCCTCAAGACTGGCATTTGGAAGGACTCCCCCTTAACTGCCTGAGCCCGGCGTGCACCGGTTGGGAGGACGGAAGAAGCGTGCGGCTTCACACTTTTCACAGCCGCTTTGGGGAGGAGCTGGCGGGGAAGTGTCTTTGACCTTGACAGAGGTCAACGGACTTAGCAGGGACCGCGGACCAGCCCCACCAGTCACCCAGCCTGGACCGGGTTGATTTAGGGGGTCTCGTCGGGGACCGTTCCTTCTCTTGTCCCCCCCAAGCCCACCTGCGTCTCTCACTCCTCTCTCCCCCCACCGCACCCCAAGCTCGGACCTCTGCACGATGTCTGTCTTGGGGACGTTCCGAGGGGTCTCCCTCACGCTTCTATTTGTTAAAAAGCTTTGTCTTCTGTCTACGAACAGAAAGAAGCCACGCACGACCCCCGCCAGAGACCCCGGCCCCCGTCGGCCTTCGGTGCGTGACTGACCGCCGGCCGGGTCCGTCTGTGGAAACAAAGACCGTCCCGTCCGCCCTTTGTCCCGCGTCTCCTGAGCTTTGTGTCTCAGCCCGCATGCGTGCTTGAGTGGCATTTACCGCTGAGCTGTTGCCATGGTAACTAGGGAGCTGTCCCAGCAGGAAAACAATCCGTGACGTGTAAATCAACACGGGGGACCCACGTGCTGTGCGGCAGCCATCCTCGCCCCGTCACGGCCCGTCCGTCATCACGTTACAAGTGACCGTTGAACGTTGGCAGCAGCTTTGTGACATTAAACTTCATGCATAGTGAATGCACCCCAGAACCCAGCACAACGGCTAAGGGTATACGGTGGACTCCCCGTTAACGGGGACTCGAGCAACCGGCAGAGAAATCTGGCTCGAGGTTGTGCCGGTCACTGCGAGTCTGCTGCGTGCGTGGGGCCTGCGGGGACGGGGCTGGCGTCACGGTCGCCTCGGTCGGAGGGCGCTGGCTTTTCACGCTCACGCACGTGACTTGGCACTTGCTGTGGTCAGGGCACTCGTCTCCCTTGTTGTCGGATCTCGGCTCAGACCCACGGTCACCCGGGATGAGTCAGTTCCTCAAGGTCCAGCCCTCGGTCTGCACAAGGGGGACAGTGAGCGCCAGCAATGGGGCTGACGCGGGGACGTGCAAGGCGAGGCGCACGGCAGCCGGCGCGCGACCCGTGCTTAGTAGACGCCGCACCCGGTGTGCCGTGTGGCGGCGACGTGAAGAGAAAGGGAACCTGCTGTCGTCATCGTCGCAGCAGCATGGAGCCGCGTTGCAAACGGGGCCGCGGAGTGCAGGCAGCCGGCGGGACGCCCCAGGACGCGCGGCAGTGCTCCCACGCTCCGAGGGAGTGGCCACGCCGTGTCGCGTGGTAACTGGAAGCTAAGCCTGTGCCTGTCGTTACCGTTTTCCTTCTCACGGTACTTCTCCCCCTCACTCCCTAAGAGTGGTGCCTACATTCTGGGGGTGCAGGTGTGGGTGGTTGACATCACGAGTAATGGAAGGTTCCTGGAAGGTACCAGCTGCTTGAAATGCCGGCCTCGGGGAAAGCTGTTCTTCAGCGGGCCGGAGGGTGACCTTCCCGGGGCACCGGGAGGGGGCGGCTCTCTCACCGTGTCCGCAGGCGTCATCCCGGCCTCAGGCTCGCGTCTAATCCCTGATGGTGTGCCCAGGTGCCAGGAGCCACCCCCTTTACATGACGGGTGGCCTAGCAGGACAGGCTCTTCACCGCCTTCTCCAAACCTCCTGGAAGTCAACCACTCCAGGAAGTCCGGTTCCTGTTTTTCAAAACAAGACGCACAGCCACACAGGTTACGTGGACCTAACTCCCAGGGCAAGGTCCTGAAACTTCTCTGTCCTCCTTAGGACAGCATTTTATTTGCAAACAAATGTGGCTCCCGAACCAACTGTTGATGTATGGACTGATTTATATGAGCTTATATGTATACACACACACACACACACACACACACACACACACACACACATACACACGCACACACACACATGCGCACACACACACACACACGCACACACACATACACACACATACACATACACACATATATACACACACATTCATACACACACATATGCATATACACACATGCACATATGCGCGCACGTGCACACACACACATACACACACACATACACACACATATACACATACACACATATACATATACACATATACACGCACACACACTCACATACATGCACACATGTATACATACATGTACACACATACACATGCACACACATACACACATAAACATATACACATACACACACATGCACATATGTATGCATACACACATGTACACACATACACACACACACACACACACACACACACATAGCATTTTATTAGTGTGGGGATGCAGTGATCTACTGTTTGGCCTTTGTTCTCTGATAGTTGTGCCTGTGGCCACGTCCAGTCACCAAGGGACATTCACGCTCACTTAAAAACAAGTTTATTACTGGAGTTCTGTGGTACCTCTTGGCCAGGCCTCTGAAAGTCACAACCGAGAATCTTAGATCTTGCTGCAGGCGCTGCAAATTCGGTTCGGTTCAGTTCCGTTCAAGGCTGTGTGCGTGCTCGAGGTGAGTCCTGGCCCTCCCGCAGCGCAGGGGTGGCCTTAAGTAGGGCAGAGCGCTTAAGCAGGGGCTCAGCTACCTGCACGTTAGTACCCTTCAGCAGTTAACAAGGAAGGCTGTGGGGAACGGCCAGGGACTCTCTCAGTAACCTTAACGTCGTCTGATGAGGACAATGGGTTCCATTCTGTATTATACTTACTTCTGACAGCTACGCTTCTGTTGATACCATCATGCACGCTGACTGTCCCATCCAGTCACACATCTGTCACTTGCCCGGGCGCATGGCCCAACAGGATGTGACTTCCAGTGGGGCCCGTCACCACTTTGTTTACTTCGTAACCTAGTTAAAGGCCCATGGACTTAGCGAGGCTAACGATTTTTCTCTCAGTGACAATCAGGGCAGCCGCGGCCGTCACAGACCCCCTTAGGACAAACCCCTCCTCTTCTGGGCTCAGGGGGAGGTCCCCTCAGTTACACGGTGGGCCAAGCATCCCCGCACCTTTTAGGGGTGCCGCCAAAAGCCAACAGTGTCAGGCACAGCTTCTCGGACGATCAGGAGCAGTTGCTGGGGGAAAGCCTACTCACAGACTCCTGTGGGCCAACAGGAGGGAACAGGACGTGGTGACACAGAGCTGCAAAGAGCCCTGACATGAGCCGACCCTTCGCCACTCACTGGCCACCAGGCAGCGGACACTCCGATGGCTGGACCTCACTCAATGCCATGAGCTCCTTAACAGGAAGACACTTCAAGGGAAAAGTCAGGTGACTGGCAAATGCAGTAGGTCAGAGGGAGGCCGAGCCACGCTTCTGGCCCGAACAAAACCATCTTCATGTTGTTGGGGTGTCGCTCACGGAGGCTGTGAAGGGAAACGTGGGGCCCGAGGCCGGATCTCAGAACAGAACGAGGGCAGCGGCGCGAGAGCGAGAGACCCAAGTCCAGTCTCGTTAGCGGCCACGCACCCACATTACCGTCCCGGTTTCCCTAAATGCATCGTGGCCACGTAGGACGTTCACCGTCGGGGAGATGTGGGCGGGGGGCAACTCAGTGCACTATGGCTGCAATGTCTCCAGAATCATTCCAGAATAAAAATGAAGGTTATTGGAGAAAATGAACAAAGACAACGGAGGAAGGACATATTCCGAGGACGAATATGGGAGAGAACCAGCATCTGCAAGGACAGGGTCAGCGGGTCAAATAGGGACAGCCTCTGGTGGCATGTGCCACCGCCTGCCACGCCCAGAAGGAGGCATCTGTGTTATGTTTACAACAAGGACATACATAACAATGGTAGCCAGTCCTGCCATTTGGAGGGTGGGGGTGGAAGGAATGCTGTCTGAGAGGGCCCAGGCGACTGTCAGAGAGGGCCAGCTGCTCCACGTGACTGGAGTGCCTGGCGAGGCGGGACACCATGCCAGCTCAGTGAGATCACGGTTGCGAAGCTGAGGAATGTGGGAAACGAGCCAGAGATGGGAGGGAGACAGATGTGGGCTTGCTCTGAGTGGTAGGAAGAACGCGGAGGCTCCAGGGCGTAGAGCTGTGCGTGTGATGTGGGTCCTCGGGAAAACGCTGGCACCGACACGCAAGTCAGAGGCCTGTGAATTCTTAGAAGAGGAGACCACGGGCAGCCGCCACGGATTCACCCGAGGGCCAAGGAGGCCAGACATGCTGCTGACCCTTTCTGGATAACAAGTGACAGGCCAGGGGAGCGACAAGGGCAGAGTGCATTTGGATTTCTAGAAGATGGGGCTTCTCATTATGTCTTTGTGGACACGGTGGAATTTTGAGGGATGGATTTTAATACTAGTAGTGAATTTAGTACCCAAAGAGTATAAATTTAGAGGTGAAACCCATCTAAAGGTAGTTGGTTTCTGGCACTCAGCTTATCATTACTTAACACAATGAAGCCATTGGTTAATGTGGATTATGTTTGGCCTCTCATAATAGAAAGCTGTTGAGCAGTAGCTGAGCCAAACAGGCATTTATTTCTGACAATTAATGGGAAGAACCAAGAGTGGTCCAGGGCTGGTGAATGCTTCATGCTGTTCTAAATGTCCCAGGCTTTTGTCTTTCTTCTGTGTCATCCTTTGTAGGTGGCTTTCATTCTCATGGTTGCCTCATGGTTGCCTCACCTCTAGCCACATGCCCAGGTTCCATGTAGGGCATAGACTAAGTAAATGATAAGAAATATGGAGAAACTTCTATGTTAGGAAAGGAGGAATGTCCCAGAAACCCCCATTCCAACTGGCCAGAATTCTGAATCCTAGCTGCAAGGGAGTCTAGACAAGAAAGGGTGTTTTATGTACTTATTTATTTATTTTCGGTTGGGCATCTAGGTGCCCTGATCAGAATCGATGTCTGTTTGAAAAGGAGAAAGGCAGCAATGAATATTGGGTTAGTAATTAGCAGTGTCTTCCAAAGGCGGCTTACTTATCTAAACCCAGTGTGATTGGTAGCCTGCTGACCGTCTTCATTTAAACTTGTTTCACTACAGATAGAGACTCAGTAATGCATAGTCCCATCTCTCAGGTTAAAATCTTGGTGTCAGTCTGGACACCAATCTCTTTTTCTCATACATTCCATCTGGTTCCTCATATCCTATATCAAAATATGTCCAGAATATGACCACTTTTCACCACCTCTACTATTGCTACCCCTCCAGTTTGAGCCACCATCATGTCTCATGTGATGGTGAGAGACTGAATGCTTTCTCTCTATTATTAGGAAAAAGACAAGGATGCCTGCTTTCGCCATTGTTACTCAACACATGTACTACCAGTTCTAGCTGGAGTTACTCTATGTTTATAGCAGCATTATTTCCTAATAGCCCCAAAGTGGAAATGACACAAATGTCCACCAACTGATTTCATGACTAAACAATGTGATGTGTTCGTGCAATAGAATAATATATAGCCTTGAAAAGGAATGAAGTATTGACACATGCTATGACACAGGTGAACCTTGAAAACATCACACTGAGTGAAAGAAGCCAGATGCAAAAGACCACGTATTCTATGATTCAATTTATGGGCAAATCTATGTAGATTAGTGAGAGCCAGAGTGAGGGGAGAGAGAAATGTGGAGTGACTACGTGACTCTTAGGAGCGTAGGGTTTCTCTTAGGGCGGAGATGTTCTCAAAGCAGATAGCGGTCATGATGGTATAACCTTGTGACTACTACACAACGCTGAACCACGCACCTTGAAAAACAATAAGACAAAACAAAAATTTTATTGTCAATTTTTATAAAGCATGTAAACGTATTTACCCAAACTTCTCCAAAACGAGGGTAAATGTTATCGCCACCCCTCTCATTTCTGGTGGATATGTTCACTATCTTGATTGGGGTGATGATTTCGTGAATATAGACACGTGTCAAAACGTATTAGATCACACACTTCAAACGCGTGCAGTTTGTTGTATGTTAGTGGTACATGAATGCTGATCAGATTTTGTCAGATGCTTTCCCCACGTTTCTTGAGATGGTCATATTCTTGAGACGGTTGACACGGTGAATCACGTAATTAAGTTTTGAATGTTGAATCTACTGCACTTAGAGGCAAACCTCTTCCCCATTGGAATCCAGGGGCAATTGCTCCCTTGGGGATTCTTTTTAAGAGCATTTTGGGTGATGTAATATATGAGGGTGGGCTGATAAATTTTGCCTCCACTGCCATCGTTTTTGTCACATTAGATGTATCCGGATATAACTGGTTCTGTGTATCACATGGCGTCTCCCCTCCATGGTGCTTGTCCTCGCACACGCGCATGCCTCCGTGTTTTACCCAGCATGCATCGGCACGGAGGGGTGTTCGAAAGTTCGATTTCAACAGCGTGCTGTTACTGAATTCTTAACAGCAGAAAAAGCTCCTCCAGTGGGAATTCACAGATGAATGCCGGCCGTGTATGGTGGTCAGTGTGTTGGTGTGAGGACAGCGAGATGCTGGGCGGGATGGTTCACAGGTGGAGAGGTGGGACACCGAGATTTAAGTGACAAACCATGATGTGAAAGGCCTGTGACTGCACGTGATCAGTGTCATCCAGGTCGCAGGAGTGTAGTGTGCGGTGATTGTGTAGAAAAATAATCACGCACCTTTGAAAATAAAGGATGTAGGTCTCTTTCTTTTTCTTTATTTCATTAAAATATCTTCATGTTCCATTTAAGTGGAGGCAAAATTTTCAGCCAGCCCTCATAGGTAGAGCCCTCAGCACAGCACCTGGCGTGAGAAGCCCGTAAATTGGAGCAGATATTCATCATTTCATCGCGAGCTCTTGCGAGCACCCCACCCCACCTGCCACCCCTGCCGGAGGGCTGGATTGTGTCACCTGTGGCTGGGCCCGCTGTGTGGGTGTCACAGCCTGGATCTCCTGGTGCCGTGCCCTTTCTGCAAGACGGGCCTTTCTTGCCTGTGTCACCCTGACAGCCTCTGTCTCGTGCACTGTGACTTGGAACTTGTTTTAGGGTTCAATCTTTTCCGTTCTCCAAATGAAATCAGCTCTCTTGTCTGGTGTGAGAACGAGACCGCAGTTCAGTTTTTAATATAAGAATATTTCGTTTTCCCAGCAACCGTTGTCGGAAGGACCACCCTTGCCCATGGAGTTACCGTAGCACCTTTTCAGAAATTAATTGACCACAGACGCGTGGGTCTGTCTCTGGATCTGTTGTATTCCATTGATTTATACGTCTATCCTTCGCCAATACCATACTGTATTGATTACTGTAACTTTAGAGTAAATCTTAAAGTCAGGAAATATAAGTCCTTCAGCTTTGTTCGTGGTTTCCAGAATTTTCCTGGCTTTTCTAGGCACCTGCGGCGGCATGGGCGGCCTGGAGGGTATTGCGCTGAGTGGGGTGTCACACAGAGACGGACGCAGTGTGACTTCACGGAGCTGTGGAATCTAAAGAATAAAACAAACAGAAGAGAAGCCAACTCGTAAGTCAGAGAACATCTAGACCGACAGGGCGAAGCTGGCACAGTTGACAAAGGGTCCCAAATCTCAGACAACTGGTGGTGACTTTGTTTATCTATTCTCAAAACAGCCCCATCTTACAGAAAAGGAGACTGACACCCGGGGAGGCGAACAGGGAGTTGGGACCCGCCTTCGTCCCGGGGGCTCCTCGCCATGCCCACGGGTGGCTGCAGGCCCTCTGGCCCACACGGGTGACAGCTGTCACTCTCCTTGTGAGCTCTCTTCACACTACATCCCATCATCTCTCACCCAGCCAGGGCCCCGTGTCCCGTCCAAACCGGTCTCTCATCTGAGTGGGGACAGCGCTGTGGAAGGTCCTGGGCGCCGGCCTTCTGACATTGTACCGAAGAGCCGTGCGGGGTGAGGGGGCCAGACCCAGTCAAGTGCTCCGAAGCCAGCAGCTGTCAGGGCCACCGGGGCTGCTCGGTGGCCCTCTCTCCTCTCCTCCTGTCCCCCAGGGTGGCCACACCCGGCCCCACGGCACAGAGGTGTCCCCCGCCCCTCCCCCGTCCTCCCCACGCCCCCGGGCCCTGAGCTGCACGTCTGCAGCGTGGGGACATCGTTGCACTGCGACATCGTGCCGGGTGGGATCGGCAACAGGTCAGGCCGCTCTGTGTGGCTGACCACCCCCGGTTTGTGGTGATGGAACTTGCCAGAAGGGCCCTGGCTTCGTCCAGGTGGGTCTCATGACGACGTGGCCTTTCCAGGCAGAGGGGGCGGGTCCTCTTCTGAGGGTCCCCCAGGCCCCGACTGGGGGGTCGGGTTGGGTTGTGTGGTGGCTTTGTGCTGCTGTTGTTTGGTTTTAAACCAGGAATCCTCCATGGGACTCGTGCAGCTTCCAGTAATGAAGTCAAAGGCCGACGAAGGGTGACAAGGACCAGACGGTGTGTGGCCCTTAAGTGTGTTCTTGGCTAATGGCAGCAGTTACCCCAGGGGAACAGTTGGGGTCCTCGCTCCTGGCAGATGGTCTTACTCAGTGCCAGGTTCTCGTCCAGTGACTCAGATGCCTGACATTCTAGAAGATTCCATGTCACAGTGGGACGTACTTCAGTTATGTGCTACGAGAGAAGACATCTAACTTTACTTCTTTTATTTTTTTAGATGTTTAAGAAACCACTTTTCCGTTACAGCTGGCCTCGGTGTTCTAGCAGTTTCAGGCGAGACGCCCCCACGGTTCCTGCAGTCGCGTGCCGTCTGCTCTCCTGCGGCGCGTTAGGCAGCTGTTCCTGCCCCTGTTCGGGAAGCGTCTTGAGGTGGTTGAGAGCTGGGCTTGGCAGGCGCATGGACCTGAGTTCGAATCCCACGGCCGCAGCTCTGACCCATCCCGAGCCCTGCCCCCTGGCCCGGCCTGGTCCCGGAACCCCGTCCCACACAGTCCAGTGGACCGGTCTCGTGTGAGCGCCGGACGCCGACGCCACCTCGGACCTACGCGACGCCAGGAGCCAGGCGCCTGCTGCTTCTTTTCCGTTTGGGGGAGTAAGTTGTTTCCAAGTGCAGCTTCGGAGAGTCCAGAAACACGAGACATGGCGGTGTCGCGTGGCGGTGTCACGGACGGAGGGGGTGGCGGAAGCTCCTGCTTTCCCGGGGGCGTTTGCATTCCTGCAGCGGTGCCTGCGGGGGCCCCACGTCCCTGCACACCTTTGCGTCCTTTGCCTCAGACCAGACCGGCGCTTCTTGCGTGCTGCCGTAGCCAGTTCGCAGGGGCCGGCTACTCGCGGGGCGCTGGGGCTCCCCGAGTCCCTGCACGGCTCACCGAGCTGGCGGGCCGCGCCGTTTCCGAGCCCTTGCTGGTTGGTGGTGTGTTTTGTTTTTTAAATTAAACTGGGGAGACCGGTGGTTTTCAGAGACCGAGAATTCAGGCCGGCTTTGCCGGCAGAGGGTTGTCACGGCGACATGATACGTGGGGTCGTCTGTCCCAGGACCCAGCACGGAGGGTGCTGGAAGGTTCCCTGTAGCACTGGGAGACTCGCGGCCCATCGAAGCTCGCTTGCAGAAGGCTGGTCGGATGCGAGAACCAGCACGTCACCCAGACGGGTGACATCTGTCTCCCTCTCTCCAGGATCTGTCCTGGCTCCCTCTGGTCCTTTGTTCTTTGAACTTGGGGTGTGGCATTCCTGGGCCCCTCACAACCTGCTCCCATCCACCTCCTTAGCTGCCTGTACAATCGTCCCTCTCTGCCCTAAAGCCCAGTGTCCCCACAGCTCTGCACGGCTGGGGGCCTGGGTGTCCCGTGCCCTTCAGGCTTTGCTGCCCTGTGCCTCGTCCCTCAGCCTGGAATGCCCTTCTCCCTCACCGACCGTCACCTCCTGCTCATCCTTCCAGATCCATGGACTCTCACCTCCTCCTGGAGGCCTTCCCTGATCGGCCCCGGGCACCGTCAGCCGTTGCTTCCGGGATCCAACAGGATCTGGAATGACCCCCTCCGCCCAGGCGCAGTGGTGGGGTGCCAGAAAGAGTACTCCTTCCTCTGGGACAAGGGGTGCGTCATCTGTGCCCTGCGTACCGAGCACGCGCCGCCCAGAGCAGCCCCGCGGTGACTGTCCGTCGGAAGAACGGTTGTCGTTGTGTTTGCAGGTGTGGGCGAGCTTCATCAGTCACGACCTGCTTGTCTTTGATGATGGGGGTGCGGAGGGTCTGGGAAGCCGGCTCCTGGCAGAGGTTTGGGGCAGGTCACCAACGCGGGCTGGACTCTGGGGGGAGACTTAGGGTCACTGGCTCTGGTGGGGCAAATGCATGGAGGAGGGGACACATGGGGACCCCAAACAGGCCTGGGGATGTCATAAAGGTAGCTGTTCTCTCTGTCTGCACGAGGAGTTAGGCCAGGAGTGCTCTCAATCTGCCTGTCACGATGGGGTATGGGTGACATGCGACAAGTTTGGTCCTGGCCCTTAGCGTCATATTGACAGCACCCCACAGCATCCCTGATGAGGATCGATGAAGCTGCCTCCCGGAAGACCCGGGGCATCATTTTGGTAGGCTGCTCATGGCCAGTCTTAGGCAGAATGGAGAACTGGTAGCATTAGCGATGACAAAGAACGAACCACAGCACTATTTGCCAAAAGCTAGCTACAGCCAGCGTCCCATTGCAGTGTCTGCTGCGCTGTGTGGTGCCTAGGCGTCACCCCAGTTTTGCCCAGGGGGTGGCGAGGCCCAGGGAGGTCTTGGACGCTCCGTGAGTGCACATGGCGGGCTGGGGGCTGAGCTGAGGGAGCCCCGGGTTCCCTGCTGTCGTGCCCAAGTGAGTCCTTGCTCGCCCCAACCTCTGCCCGGGCCCGCGCCGCTTTCCCGCCCACCTTGGACCCACCTGCCTCTCCTGCAGCACTGAGCAACCGCGAACACCTCCCACACGGCCACACCGGGAGCCGGAAAATTCCACGGGGTTGAAAGAGATCCACCGTATCGCCTTACCCTCGAGGGGGAGTGAATAATTGACCACCGGGTGCGCCCTGTAGCGCCCGCCCTCGACTGCGGAACGGCGTGGGGCGCCAAGGGTCCTTCTCAGGTGTCAGGAGCCCAAACGCAGTGGAAAGGGATGTCCTTCTCTCTGGGACTGTCTCCAGCACCTCTCAGGCTGTACGGATCAGAGTGACCGTTGCAGTGACCGTCACGCGGGTGTGTGTGCCGCTGACTGCAGCTGGGCGAGCAGCGTGTGGCAGTGGGCTGTGCGAGAGCCCCAAAGAGACCACCAAACCCACCTAGTGCCGGGGGGGCTCCAAGGAGCACTGGGGGTCAGGGCACACAGGGAGGGAGAAGGAGAGAGGGTGACAGGCAGTCGTTGAGTGGCAGACGCCGAGGTAGCTGAGCCACCACACGGTGGCATCCCAGGGACTGTTGGAAGCACAGCAGCCCCCACCGAGATGCCCGTCTCCTCTCCGTCCCAGGGCCCGTGGGCGTCCTCTGAGCCAAGCTCCCACCCCGCGGTGCTCGGAAGAGGGCCAGTCACTGTGTGCTGAGCTGCGCGGGGTCCCCCGGGGGCTGCTTCGCACCCCAGCATTTCCCACCCCAGGGGCCAAGCTGCAGAAGGGCCTCCCCGCCCACCCCATGCGGGGAGCGGACAGGAGGCGGGGACCCCAAGGCCAGAGGCAAGGCAGCCAGGACGGCTGACACGCACGCGGCCTCTGCCAGGCACGGCTGCTCACACTGATCTCGGGGGAAACGCCAACAGTGACACCCACGACGTGAGGAAGCCCCCGCTGTGAGCCAGACACCGGGCAGCAGCCCATTCACAGCCACCACACACAGAGCTGCCATTGTCCCCGTTTAAGGACAGGGGACCGGCTCCCGAGGCTGATGAACTTGCCCGAGTTACTGAGGGAGATGGTAGACAATTCAAGGCCATTTAGTATCTTCACCATGAAGTGCCACGGCCACCTCTACCAACGAGTGAGTGTCCACGGCTCCTGGCCAGGATTTTTAGGGTACAACGGGGGCCCCGCTCTTCGGGAGCTGCGGGAGAACAGGGTCTCCGAGAGGCGAGAGCAGTCACAGTGCGGAGCACGCTTGTCCGGCCCGCGGGCCGCACGCGGCCAGGGCGGCCCCGAATGCGGCCCAGCGCACGCCGCCCGCTTCCCAAGGACGTGACGCACACGGCGTGGCCACCGTTCTGCTGCTCACCAGCCTGTGTGTCACACGGGGCCCGAGACAGCTCTTCACCCGAGCAGGCCCCCTCACGGAGGAGGCACGTCCACGACCCATGAGGTGACCAATTCCGTGTCCTCCGAGGTGCTCGGGCAAAAACGAAGGGGGAGCTTCGAGGCAAAAATGAAAAACGGGGGCGGGGGGCGATTCAGTCGGGTTGGGTCATCTCTATTTGAAGAGGCTGAATTTGAACTTGGTGGGGTCGGAGGGGTTGTACCCAGCCCTGACACTCTTGGCCAGACTCGTACACAGGTGCCTGAGGTCCTTGCTGAGGTCCTTGGCGGCCACAATGGGTTTCAAGAAAGTCACAACGTGGGCCGTTGGGCAAATCGTCCTCCCGCAGGCCCCGCCCCGGCCCCGGCCCCCAGAGGAAGGCCAATTCCTGGGAGGGGTCTGCACGGCGCTGCTGCGGCTGAGACTGGGCCCTCGGCGAGGGGACCAGCAGGGTGTTCCTGCCCCGCTCAGGACGGAAGCCAGCCGTGCCGTCCCCGCCGCGATCCGAGGCTCCTGGTTAACAGGCCGGGGCATCAGCTTGTCCAGCGCCGGCCCGGACACTGGGGACTCGGCGCCATCGGCTTGTCCAGCGCCGGCCCGGACACTGGGGACTCAGCGCCATCGGCTTGTCCAGCGCCGGCCCGGACACTGGGGACTCGGCGCCATCGGCTTGTCCAGCGCCGGCCTGGACACCGGGGACTTAGCACTTCTCACTGGCTCAGGCTTCTCTGGCTTCCAATCCTGTTTATTTCACTTTTTTTTAAATTCATTTTTATGGTTAGACTTACTGGGGTGACATCTGTCAGCAAGGATCACACAGGTCTCAGGCACACAATTCCACAGTGCACTGTCACCTTGATGTATGATAAGCTCACCACCCAGTGTGAGTTCTCTTTCCATTATTTCCCTTTTGTTCCTTCACGTGCAAGTCGAAATGTCCGAGGCTAAAAGCAGGTGTGTACTTAAACACACAGGTGTCACGGGCACCCTCGCTGTGGGCCCGCCCACCGAGGAAGTTAAGCTCCAAATAAAAGGAGCAAATGGCGTCGTTACTTCTGTAGAAACGCACGAATGACAACGGCCTTCAAAGCACTGAGCTGCAAACCCTTCTGCAGACATTTCTGGGCTGGGACAATGTTAGCGTTGTCCCCAGTCCGGGTCTCGACGTCTTCCTTCCTTTCACTTGTTTATTTTTTGAACGCCTGGCCTCTTTCCCTGGCACCTGACCACCTCATCCTTAGGATACAGGTGTGCTATTGTGTCCCGATGCCCCTTTGCAACCTGCTTCCTGGAACCCTCAGAGGACAAAGACAAATGTTTAGGTGACCGCCAGCGACCAGGGACCGCTCTTGAGCTCCAGCGCATCTGTGTGCGAACAAAGCCGTGGCCCCCAGGGCCCGTGGCCGGTTACTAACCGCACGTTGGCTCGGCTGCCTGTTCGGTCACCATTCAGGACACGCCAATCACGTGTGCATGGGGCATTGTCTTTGCCTCCTTAGTGCTCTCGCGTGTGTCCTCCTCACGCTCGTGCTCGATGGTGGAGACAGGCTTGTGAAGCATGGCGAGGTGGCAGTGTGGTGAGGTCTGTCCCTGTCACCTGCCGCTGATCTGAGGCTGTTGAGAGTGCCCTCCTCGGGGACCCCCCCCCCATGCCAGGTGCTAGACCGGTCACACCGGCCGGCTCACTGAGTCCTCCAACGAGGTTCTGAGACGGGGGACGCCCTCCGCGGACACAGGCTCGTGTGGACTCGGTGACTGTGTGAGGTTGCACAGCGGGGATGAGAACCCAGCCAGGCTGAGCCCCAAGTCGACGCTCACGTGTGACAGCGCCCCCTCCTAGGGACAATAAGCAAACAACAGCAACAGCAGAAGCCTCTCCCCGTTTGGCAGCTGGGCCGCCACCCCCTCCCGCGTTGTCCTCGCTGTCCCTGAAGGGGGTGGGGGGTCCCTTGGGGACTTGCTGTTGGCCCTGATCCTGCTCTACAATCTCTACCTTCTGCCAGGTGAGCGAACAGAGCAGACGCCGTGCAAAGGGGCGCGGGCCAGCGCACGGTGAGCTTTATTCCTGTTTCTGCTTTTTGAATTTGCAACTCAAAAAGCCTCTTTTCTAGGCGGACCAGACGTCCTGTTTTAAATGCACAGGAAACAACGGTCCTGTCCCATGTCCTGTTTCAAACAGTGCATATGGTCACTATGGACACCTCGAACTCAGCCCAGCGAGACCAGGCTGACCCTACGTGCCGTGACACAGGACAACACCGCTGTTTTCTGTCCCGTTTAAAATGAAACGTCTGCTCAGCCTACTCTTTTCCCCTTAAACTGCTGCCTCTATTACAGGTTTTAAAAGAATCTCTTGAGGTTCAGACAGAGTATTGACCCCCATTTCAGTCCTTGCTGTCCCTGTTCTGAGCACCCAGTGGCAGGTGCAGGGGGCGGAGGGAGAGGCGACGGGGTTACCGCGGGGCAGAAGGCACAGGTCATAGAATTAGCAGACATTATCCGCCTCACCCTGGAGGGGTCCCCAGACACTTAAACCTCGTCATCTCCCAGCTGCGTGGGGCTCCTCTCCAACAGCATGGAGTCCCCGGGGCATCTCTGCTGAGACTCCAGATGCCTGGTCATGGGGGCCACGTGGTGGGGGCACCCCAGCGTCCGGCCACAGACGGGAGATGACAGGTGGCATGGACATTTTGTGGTGGGGCACGCAGCCTTAAACGGGAGGGGGGATCTGGCACGTGCTCTGCGGATGGACCTGGAGGATGTCACGCTCCGTGGAATAAGCTGGTGACAAAAGGACAGACACTGGATGATCCCACTGAAAGGAGGTCCCCAGAGCAATCAGACGCCTAGAGACAGAGAGAAGCAGAAATAGCCAACCAGCAGGAGTCCTTGGAAACGAAGATGTGAGCTGCCCAGGACGACAGAACAAGGCCTGACGCAGTGTGGAGGGGCCGCAGCGGGGAGACAAGGTCAAAGTGAAAGTTGTCGCTGGCCCAGAGCCTGCGTCCGGGAATTCCCCACCCATGCCCTTGCCTTCTGCCCAGGACCAGCGTGGTCAGGACTTCTCCGTGACCTTCCTGAGGCTGGAGGAGCTGGTCCTCACACTCCCCTCTTCTGCTGAACTCAAGTCTCTCCCACTAGTTGGGCTGATCTGGGTGATTTGGGGATCTGTTTCTGCAGATGGAAACGGTGTTGGCTTCACGCCTACGTAGCTATCTTAGAATGAGTCTACAGTTGGGGAGCATGTACGAGCTGAAGGAAATCATCCCCCAGACGCCTTTCTCTGGCCGACGTCCCTCTAAGGGTTGGGCCCATTGAGAGAAGTTGTTCTTTAACCCCATTTAACCACCCAGGAGATGCCTGTTCCAAGGCCAGGTGTCTGCTTTCCATGAGGGTGTTTCCGCCTCGGCGTGATCAACACTTTGCGCTGGAGCTTTCTTGGCTGTGGAGCCTGTCCAGTGCGTTGTGGGATGTTTGTAGCAGCACCCCTGGCCTCGGCCCACGAGATGCCAGTAGCACCTTTACCCCAAGTTATGACAATCGAAAATGTGTCCAGACATTAACAAGCGTTCCTGGGGCTGGAGGGTGGGGCAAAATGGCCCTCAGCTGCGAATCCCTGTTTTTGGGGTTCTGCAGGTTAGTCATTGTATCCTAAGAGTCATAATTATGTTTTAAAAACCCAAAAATTAGTGTTACTAATATTATAAAATTAGCACAGAAAGTAGCTGCTTCCAAAGGAATTTCAGGATTCCAAACCCAACCTTCCCATCCCCCACACCTTTGCACGTGGTTAAAATTCAGGGCAGTCGATGCCACAATAGTGGGCTGGAGGTCAAGGTAATGACTACAAAGGTCTTCTCAGAGCAGCAGAAGGACCCGGGTTCCCGTCTCAGCTCTGTGGCCAGGGAGGGCCGTGACAGTGGGTAGGTCACTTCTGTCTTGACCCTTGGCTTCTTCCATACAGTGAAGAAATTGCAGCCACCTGTGGGTTTCTAGGCTTCCGATGTGAGCCGCGTCTGCATCGGAGACATTCCTATACCCCAGTTTTGATGGCGTGGGTCACCCAGTCTTCCAGCTTGGGTGCAAGTTCTAGTTCATCGTTGAAGTCACCCTTTCTCAAAACCGATCACGAGTCCCAGTGTATTCGGACACCCTGGGTGACAACTGCTGAAACGTGTCATCTTTCCTATTTCTGCCAGCTCTGAACTACTGGTGTGTGCTGGTCACCTCTGATTTCCAACCCATGTTACTAACCAGTAGGCCCCTCGCCCCCCAAGCTGCCCCTCGTGTCCTCGGGCCGGTGGTAATGAAGTCCACCCATGCCGTGAAGCTTCCGGCCCACGAGTCCTCTGGTTTTTACATGTTACGGGTGTGAGACTAGAGCATCGTTTCTGAGCACATAAATGTTTTGGCAACTTTCTTCGCCAAAATGCTGGAGAGGCCCAGTGACTCACGGGATCACCCTGACAGCGCCCCTTTCCCCACCTCGTTCCTAGAAATTGTTACAGGTTTGGGGTAAGTCCCACAGCGCACTGGCCCGAAGTAGTTACATAAAAACAAAACCATCTTTCAATCACACTCGGAACAGGCTGGACTCGGTACGGTTCTGAAAGAGACTGACCGAGTCCTTTGCTGACCCACGGCCGCCATCACACCTCCACGGCGCCCCTGCTGGTGCCGGGCTTTCCGCAGAAGGCGAAGGGCTCGGGCTCTGCCCGCGTCGGGAACCTCCATCTCGTCAAGGCTGCGGTTCCGACCCGGTCGTGGCCACGCAGAACGGGAGCAGTGGAAATGAGACACGTCCTGTGGATGGCACCAAAGAAAAGGACCCGATTTTCCCGGCCGGGCAGGGGGCTCCCCCAAGTTCCACGTGAGCTGCGTCCTGCAAGATGGGCAGCAGCTCTCCGTGGCAGAGTGAATGAGGACAGAGCAGTGGGGGTTCGAAGCAGCATGGCGAGCTTGGGGAGCCCCGGGCCTGAAACGTGTGGTGTAGGAGCGGGTGTGAGTGTGTGTGGGCGCGCGTGCACACACGCTTACATCTGTCCGATGTGGGGGAGCCGCTGAGGAAAGGTGGGGCAGCAGATGACTGACTTCTGCGACCGTGCATGGCAATCCGGTCTCGTTCTGTTTCATAAACGTCCTGGGCTTTGCCTCACCGTCTTGCACATAGTAGATTCTCAATACGTGTGTGTTGAATGGAAAAATATTCCTACTATTGGAACCCTATGGCACCTGCGGGCTGTTTCATTTGTTTTAGGGACAGGGGAGTGTGGGGGTGCTGAGTGCAAGCTTTGGAGTCGGGCAGGCTGGGGCTGAAGCTGGGTTCTGTGACCTACTAGGTCTGTGACCTTATTACTTAGCTCCGAGAGCCCGTTTCCTTACCTAGGAAATGAGGTTCATTACGCCGCCTCCCCCATGGCGCTGTGGAGGTGGTTAAAGACCATAGACGTGAAACAGCGCCGTGTGTGCGGTACGCGGTCAGGGTTGGCTCTCTTCAGTGCTGGTATCCCCGGGTACGAGGCTCCCCGGTATAAGGCACACCCACTTTTTTTGGCTCAGACTTTCAATATCAAATTTTTATTTTTGCACACAGATGTTATTATCGATTTCTAAAGCTACCCTTCTAACTCACAAGCGGAAATAATTAAAAACATTTACATAGATACAGAATTAGTACTACCCACGTACGAGTATTTACAAATGTTTTGATGCAATCAACTTTTAAGCACCCGGAGTCTGCAAAATACGGTCACTGCACTGTGGTGAATAGTCGAGCAAATGAATACAAAGGGTTTTCCTGTTTTTAAATTATAATCGCTTTTTCATTTCATACTTATCAATAGCCTCGTGGAACAGACACCATCATCTTCATTTGAGCAGTAAATAGACTGAGGTTCCCTCAACTCCCCGGGGCCTAAGGCGTGTGCAGACGTGCGCCACCTCATAGCTGCAAGCAAACAGCTTCTCCAAGTGGTCGTACCAGGCCCCAGGGGCCGGCAGAAGTCATGCCCTTTCTAACGCCACATCTCCCAGGACAAAATCATGAGCACGTGATTCTGTGACATCACGTCACACGACTTTAAAGAGGGGGTGACTTCTGCGGACCCCGCATTTTCCCCACCAGCCGGGTGAGTGGCCGCGCCACATGTGGTACAGCGTGCGGTAGGGGTAGCTCCCTGTGGCTTTAATGTCACATGAACTTAGGACTAGCGAGGGCGGGCGCCTCCGTATGCTTTCTTGGCCATTTAGAGAGTCCTCTTTCCGTAGGGCTCTTTTGCCGGTTTTTCTATTCGATTTTCTGTCCCTTATGACTGATTTCTACAAGTTCTTGGCATAACGCGACAGGAAGTCTTTCTCCAGACGTCTAGTTGCAACTCACTCCCTCTACGGCGTAGCTTGTCCTTCTACCGTCCCAGCGGCGTTTCTCGTTGAGCCGGAAGTTTTCATTTTGAGGGAACCCAGTTGATGTCTTTTCACTTGTGTTCTGTTGGATAAATCTTTGCCCACTCCAAGGCCCTGACGATGTCCTGGGAGGTTTTCTTTTGAAAACGTTACTGTTCTAACGTTTACCTATTGGATGAATGCTGAAATCGAATCTGATGCATGGTGCGGGGAAGGCGGCGGCGCAACTTCTCCACACGGATCTCCAGCACCTTCTGTGTTACTTCCCAGTGCCACCTTTGTCATAGATGGTAGACGAAGGCAACCTGTTGGATTGCCTCACTCGTCCACTTTGTGCCAACGCCACCACCGTGCTGTTCCTCTTGCCCGTCACGACTTACTTCTGAGTTCACTTGTATTTCTTGAATAGCTTTTCCTAAATTCCTTTCAGCAAGGTTTTATTAGTGGAAAACTCTTTGTTCGTGCCGGTAAAAATATTTTTCTTTTATCCGAAAGATAGCTCAGCTGCTCAGATTGACAACTCTATTCTCCCGGCATTTTGACCCTATTAGTGCAGCCTAGCTTCTTTTAATGCTGCCAATCTAATTGCTGTTCTTTCATAAACAACATATTTTTCTTTACCTTTCTGATCTTCTCTATTTTATATTCTGCTGTTTCACTTCTACTTGAATTTCTAGGTGTAATTTGGTTGTTTTTTGGTTTTTTTTGGTTGTTTTTTTTTTTTTGCTTATCCTGCCTCTGTGTTCCCTAAATCAAAGGATTCGTGTCTTTCGTGAACTCTGTAAAATTCTCAGACATTATCTTTTGAGCAGGCCTTTTTATGTTCTGTTTCAGCTATGGAACTTCTATGATCTGAACATTGAATTTTTCAGTCTCTCTGACAGATGTCTTAGGTCTTCGGTATTTCTATCTCCATATTTCTAATATCTCTGTATTTCTCTTCTTGGGTAATATGTTTGAATGCAAAGTATCAGTTAAATAATCATCTTATCAGTACACATAATTTCCAAGAAAACATCTTTTTAATTTCTCAAGATCTATTCAGTTTTTTCCCAAAACTATTTGTCTTTTGGTCATGGTATCTTGCTCACTTCCTATTTTTTTAATAAATTATTTTATTTTTGTTATTTAAAAATATTATTTTAGTAGTTTCTCTCCAATATTTCTATGATACAACAAAATCGGGAGACTTGTTCTGCTCTGTTGTGACTCTCACCCATGTTGGATTATTTCTTTGTGTTGTTTCTTATCACTCTGGACTGAACTCATCTTCAATGAGGCTTTATCTCTTGGACTTCCCAAAGGCAGAGTTTTCAGATGGTTGTTTGTTTGTTGTGCAGGTTGCCCAGGTGCATCATGGGACTTGGACTGTGGGAGACTTTTCAAATGCACATTCCCTGGCCCTGTCGCTCCTGGGCTCAGTGGCCCGATGAGCAGAGAACCGGAACTCCCCAGCGGTAGAGGGTGTTCTGACCTAGGTGACTCGGGGACCACACACCGAGGGAGCCTGCGCAGTGAGCGCTACAAAGACTGCACACGAGAAAGGCGGCTTCGCGTGTCTCCCGATTCTCTTCTTTAATCACTAGGCTACATCCTTCCTTTAAAATCCACTAATAATAGATGTGAGGATCCATTTGAGCTGGAAAAGCCCACGTCCCAGTCAAACTGTTCTTCACGGCTCTGGGAAATTAAGTGCTGGCTTCACTTTCCCGCTCCAGCTCGGAAGTGCCAGAGCTCTCTGAGAGACACAATGGCGTTAGTTAAGCTTTCAGTTCATTTTGTTGCCACAATGTTTGGAAAATTAAAAATTCTTACGTGAACTCTCAGTTGTACTACGAGATTCCCCAATGATAGAAGTCATTATTTCTAGTTAGTTATTGTATTAAGTATATAATAAGGTACTTAATTCTCTTAGAAAATAAAAGTAGGGTTACTCCAGACCTGTTCAGTGTAGATATTAAAAATAGAATAAATACTAATAAACACTGGTGTTTAATATTAATGTTTTAAACCTTTGACACTATTGCTAATTAAAAGTTTATTTTATTTCCCATGATTACCTTCAGCAGGTTTTATCAGTTATTTCTAATCAGCATGATGCAACTGATTTGTTTGTTTTGAACCAAATGGTGCCCTGTGCTCACTCAGCCCCTGTCTCTGCTGGATTTCACAGCCAGAAGTCGTGGGGACGTCTCTCCCTGGCACTGGCACCCTGGGCTGGGGAGCCTGGCGTGGGGCTGGGACCCCTCGCTCCACAAAGGGGTCCTCCTGATGATTACTGATGGTCACACGCGGGTGCGGGGCCAGCCTGTTCTGTGTCCCTGCCCCCGCCGCCAGTCTCAAGGTGGCTGGTGCGATGCATCCGTCGTGATAGGGCTTCTGTTCAGCCAGATTTCAGGCGGTTCTCAGTGTGGTTGACCTGTAGTTTAGCTGTAATTTTGATGTGGTCCTGAGAGGGGGCAAGCACAGAATTTACCCATTCTGCCATTGTGACCGAAAATCTCCCATTCTTACACGGTAGTCCTTTGGGGTCAGCATCAGAAGGAGAGGATTGAAACATGGGACAAGGCTTGACCTTGCATATAACTTGTGTCTTCTGAAAAGACTTCATGGATGCGAGACGTGAGACTGACATTTGTCCCAGTTCTGTCAGTAGCAAGACACACGATCTTAATGAGCCAGGCCTTAATTTCCTCATCTTTCAAAAGAGGATAACAAAGCAAACACTGTCTATCCCAGCAGGTTTTACAAGGTTAAAGAAAGATTAAAAAAAAAAAAGTATAAGGAAAACCAGTCAGAGAGTTTAAAGTGTCACTCAAATGTAGAACACATGTGTTAGCAATCTTTCTACCGAATAATAAAGAGACTCCTTTACCTACCGTCATTTGCTGAGTTGAATTAGTATCTACAGAGCCATCGGAAACACAGAATCGTAGACATTCGTAGTTTTATCCTGGCACGTACATTCCGAGTAAAGGTATTGCATTATCTCCCACGACAAAAACTTGCAGGGAAGTGGTCCCGGGTTTGGTACAGTGACTCACAGACAGTACAAGGAAGAGCGTTTCTCTTTGATGTCTCCAGAGAAGAGGCTGCGAGGGGGTCTGACCTCTGCAGGACGCACAGACCAACGCGAGACTAAGAAGTTAGAGTATCTGAATACGCCCATCACAGGGAGCCGCGCCCTTACTCTAGAAAGAGTTCTTATAAATCAATAAGGACAAAAGGGAAATTACCATAAATAGCCGAAGGATTTAAAAAGGCAATTTATAGGGGAAAAGTAAATAGCCATTAAATAGATTTAAAAAAATGATCTGTCTCACCGGTAATAGAAATATCAGCTTGGAAAATCGTAGATAGGATTATAATGTTGGGCTGTGCCTGTTAGTGGCCAAGCTGCCCTGCAAGCCATTTCATTCAGGCCTCCCTCCAGCCAGGCTCCTCCCTGCAGGGAACCCCTGCTGTGATGCATAGCCCACATTAGTTTGTAATTTAAAAACCGCTTAAAACGTAAATATAAGAAAATTCTCACAGGACAGCTCTGCAAGCACCCCGAGAAAACGCCGGCACACGTAAGCGACGTGGCGTGACAGACATTGCTGCCGTAGAATGGGGCACGACATGCTCTTACGTGTTCGTTAACGGTCTGCAGACACTGGGGATTCTGCGTCGTAAGCCTACGGGTTCCTCGGTGCGCTCTCATGGCTCAATGTGTTTTGCTTCCAACATTAAATACGAACATACCATTTAGAAGGAGAAGATTGAAAGCTCCTCATTCACGTTTTTCTGCTCTTTCAGATAGACTCTTTTTTTGGGGGGTGGGGGGATAATGGGGGAGACTCATACTAAACGTAATTCTGCCCTCGGGGATTGGGTAGTCCGAGCAGGAAGACGAGACCCAAAAACATTCGTCCTCGGCACCAGAGAGCAGACTTATGAAAGGCCAGAGTGCGAGGAGCCTCTGAGGAAGGACTCGCGTGCCCCACGGTTGTCAGGGTTAGGGGAGCACACGTCTGTGACAGTGCTTTGGACACCAGCCACAGCTACGGCCACACGTGCTCACGGCGGCCCTCGCGAGGAGGCGGGCACGTTGACCGTCCCCCACCACGGTGCTTCCCTACCCCGTTGGCTTAACACGCCACTGCCACCTGTCATGGTGGAAAGCTCAATGTCACATCGTCTCCCGGCCAAAGGATCGGAAACGCAAAGTTAGTGCAAGGTTTACTCCAGGCACACCTACCGATGGAAGGAAGCCCCCGGTTTTGTGTGGGGGCCGCTGTCTGTATGAACAATTTGAGGCCTCTAAGACCAGACCATGAGCACCATTCTGGGCGCCCAATTTTGTCTGATCCCATGAAAAAAGTTGGGTACCAGCGTGTTAAAGCACCTTTTAGAAAAAATAAAAACTTTATTGGTAGTGGTTTGACACGCCTGGAAACGACAGCAGCGCTAGGACAGGGCAGACGTACGCCCCGCCCGTCTCTGCCGTCTGAGTCTGCGACATCGGCCCCACGAGTGAGTCAATATTGATACACTCCCTTGTTTGAGGTTCAGAGTTCACTCGGACGGCCTCGGTGTTTGCCCGCTGTCCTTTCTCTCTTCCGGGACTTCGTCCAGAATGCCCCGTCACATGTCCTCACGTCCCCTCACCCTCCTCTCGGCTGTGACCGTCACTCAGACTGTCCTGGTTCTGGGCCGTTTTCCGTGCCGGTCAGGTCCTCGGCAGACGTCCCTTCGTCTGGGACGTGTCCGGTGTTTCCCTCGTGGTTAGACGGGGATTACAGGCTTCGGCGAGGCAGGGGTACAGGGCCATTCTCGTGACGTCGTACGAAGGCTGCTGGCTGTCGGCCTGACTGCCGCGGCTGGGGCTGACCTTGGTCACCTGGCTGAGGGAGCGCTGATCAGCTTTCTCCGCTATAATCGCGCCCTCTCGCCCTTCCCTCGCGGGGCGTGCTGTGCACTCGGGCCATGCGGCGCTCTCAGCCCCCTGGCGCCACGTGCCCACGTGTGTCGTGTGGAGCTCTGCAGGGAGATCGGCCTCTTCTTCCTTATGCGTTTGGGTGTTGTTTGTTTCTGCATTCGCATCGGTGTGTACTGAGGACAGTGACTCTATACCTTGCCTTATGATCCAACGGGACTTCATTTGTTCACGTTTTGTGGCTCAGACCGGGAGCTCTCTGGATTCGCGCCTGTGTGCCTCTGACACGACCCTCTCATTGTGCAGGATGCACGACGTTTCCTAACTTCGTGACACTGCAAGATGCCCCAGGCTCATCCGGTGTGTTTCCTGCCGCAGCCCTGGAATCAATTCTTTCCCTCTGGAGCCCGGGCTCCTTTTATTAAAGAATGGTATGGGAAATCGTGCTGGGTGCACTCATGGCTACGAGGGTCTTAAACAACCTGAAATAGCAGAAGTCTTCTACACAATCCAAGTTCAAAAACTCAGTTTGAATTTCTAAAACACTATTCACGTAGAAAAAGTGCTTCAGTAACTTACCTTTGCATGTACATGCTTTTTGCTAGAGAGACACTAAATTTTTATTCAGAGCCCTGTGAGTGTCCCACAATTTGTGCTGAAGATGATATGCAGACATGTGCAGCTAATTTTTTTAAAAATGAAAAATCCTTTGTGACTAATAGTCATAAACTTAAACCAACTCTATTAGGGATTATGAGTCTATCAATTTATTTTTATTAAAACATCTGTCTTCAGGGTGTATATTCTGGATCTATGATCTACCCCATTCATGGGTATATTCCTTACTCCCAACCTCTACCTTCTAGTCGCTGAAGGAAATCAGCTTAATCACTAGATTTGACTACAACATGCAGACCAGGCAGTTGTGGGTTTGTCTGCATCGGCCTTAGAATTAGGGGAAGAGTTAGGGGAAAGGGGTTGTTTAAAGCGTGTATTTTGCATCTCTTAGGAAGGGAAAGTTCTTTCCCTTAAACCTTTGTTACTTGATGTTGTCCCCACAAACCCTCAAGGTGATTATCCTCAGGCCACGCCCCCACTGCAGAAAGCCCCAGTGTCCATCCCGGAAAACTGAGGTTCATTTGCACATTTGGGGGTGATCCTCACTGCAGGTTTCGGGCTGTGCTGTTTCATGCTGGAATGAGACATTGAACAGTCACTTTAAGGCCTGGCATTCTGTCTTCTTTCCTGTGTGTGTGTGTGTGTGTGTGTGTGTGTGTGTGTGTGACAAAGAACATTCTTAAGCACAATAAGGCAAATGTGACATCTCTGATTTTAGCAAACAAAAGCCAACATCAGATTCCAGATCGATTTGTTCTGTGAATTGTTTTCCTTTAATTCAACAGAACAATTCAAAATTAAGTGTCGACCAAGCTTTTAAAGGTAACTGGGCGGTATCAATCTCCCTTACAACTGAATCGCTCTTTGCAGAGAAGTCTTAGCTCCATGCCGTAACTTATTTTCACTTGGCCTTTTCATTAGGAGGGCGAACTTGATTTGTACAAGAGGCTGAAGTAGATTTTCTCAAGATACTGCCTGCCCATCTTCCTTAGGATAGAGGATGTGACATTTTTATTACTTTTGCCACTGAACAAAAGCAGCTGTTTCATTTTTGTTTACGCTAGGTTTTGTAAATGTCAAATTCATTGTTAGAAAGTCAGCATTAACATTCCAAACGTCAGAAGCTGATATAAATAATGTCCATGCAGACACAATTAGAGTTTGAAATAATTTCATATCTCTCTCTCATCCTCCCAAAATCAAGATAACCTACTTTTCAAATAATTATTGGAAAGAAAGAAATCAAACTGCAGTAAGAGAAAAGGAAAGACACATAATATTCCAAAATGTGATACCTGTCTGTATTTCAAGTAGAAATAAATAGCATGAACCTCCAGGTAAAACCAATGTGAAATCCATTTGCTATGACTAGTTCTGTAATTTTACATTAATTAACCCTGACACCAATGCCTCAGAAGGAACTTTTATAGAATTAGGGAGGATTTAAAATTAGATTTCTACCACCTTTCACAGCGAAAACTTTTTCCCTCCTGATACCTCCAGGGAGATAAAATTGTTCAAGTGCATTGGTGATTAGGTCGCATTTCTCTTCCTTCTCCAGTTTTAGGAAATTGCAAACTGGTAGCTTGTTGAACACGCTTTCAAAAGAAGAGGGAGGAGCTCAGCTTCTTTATGGGGATCAGGGAGTTCAGGATACGGTCATAAATTTAGGGTCACAAACTCAGATGCTCCCTGGGGCTAGACAGGTGGTGTGCACGAGGGCTGTGTGCCCGGCGCAGACGAGGGCAGCTGGGGGACACCTGCCCCCTGCTGCATTCCGGGGAGCACGGCCCTGCAGGAACTGGGCCTTGCCTGACCCTTCCGCTGTGTGTATGTGTGTGTGTGTGTGTGTGTGTGTGTGTGTTTAATGATCAACCCCCTGATTTTCAAACGTTGGCAGTTATTTTTCTGGAAACATTGTGTGCGGTCTGTGAGCTGCCTTTGGCCTACGAGCCAAACTCTGTGAGCCAGAAACTGCCTACACTAACTTCATATTGGGAGCAAACCCATTCACCACAATTATTCCTAATAAGAAATACAATTGTCAAGTTCATCTGAATTCTCATTTTGGCTGACCTGAGAGCACTGTCTCAGGGAGCATGAGCAAATAAATGCACAAGGGCTGCTTGGTGACTTAAGAATGTACACAGAGTTAGAGGAAGCTACTAGAGAATATCACCAAGGACTAATCACTTGATAAGCTCATTTATTCCACAAATATGTACTGAGTGTCTTACATGCAGCAAACACTGTTTTGGGCACCAGAAATAGAGCTGAGCACCAGGCACCTATCTAGAGGTGGGAGGTAGTTCATAAATAAGTAAAAGAAAGCTAGCCCGAGGTGATAACTAGCATGCGGGAAAGTAGAACAGGGTAACGTGATAGCCGGGGCCTGGCCCACTGCCCTGAATTAGCTGGTGGGCCGACAGACACGCCCCAAAGGCTATCATAGTGTCAAATTCGTCCTCTGCCCTCCCTGGGATCTGGGTCCCTCTGTGAGGTCACTTGTAGTATGTCTGAATGAATTGAAGCCAGTTTATTTTAAATGAGTTACCTTTTCATCTTCTTGACTAGATCCACGAGGGCTTTAGGGGAACCTCCGATCGAACCAGCAACTTAATTACAACGCCTGGGTCAGGGCTGCAGATGGCCAATTGGAAACATGGGCTACTGATTCCTTTCCCTTTGCATTTGAGAGTTCCATTTTCTAGTGTGGCCCCCAATTCTGGGAATGTGTCACCTGAGGATTTCTTTCACCTTTGGGGACAAGCCAGGACAAATAATGGCTTGGCAGTGAAACTCCTGGCGCGGCCTGGGCTTCTCCTACCTAACAATGCACATCTTTTAAAATTCTCCCCTATGGTATTGTCATCTGTCCCTGCACAGGGCAGAGGAGAAACCCTGGAATATCAAGTCAGATGATCTGGGTTCTGCTGTGGGCCACCTCTTTGATCTGACAGTCACCTAATCCTCTTGGGGGTCCTGGAGGACTCAATGACAGTGTGTATTTGAGAGCCTACCCTGTAAACATCAATATTTGTTATTATGATTGGAATGGCCATCGAGGTCCCTGGCAGTGTTTGTTTTGTGATGAGCTACATGTAATACAACACATGGGTCCTTGTGACTGTGGGGATAAGGGGCAGAGCAAACCCAGGTGGAGCTCTTCCCCGAGCAGTCAGCCCCTGAAGAAGACATAAGTGACATTGTTACTATTCCTATTCCTTTTACACTCAGAAATAGAAATGCAGGTTTTGCACACCAGGAGGAATGGCGGCGGTCCCTATGCAGGCTACCACCTATTGAGCACTCCCTCTGTTCCAGGCACGCAGGGGAGCACTTTGCCTTTATTATGTCTTCACATGGGGAGAGGGCTAGGAAGAAACAGTCAGGTTCACAAATAACGTGAAGGTGGGCAAGGGTGAACACAATGCGCATGGCCACCCCCAAAGCTCTTTAAATAGGAGCAGCTTTCCAGACCCATTTCTCCAGGTTTGCTGTTTTCTGCAGCCGGTGGGGCCTGGGGTGGGGGGAGGGGGAGGGCAGCGTTCTCTAATCTCCCCTTGTCAGCCGCAGGCCAGCCCACGACCTGCCCCGCCCCAAGGCCCAGCCCACCGCCGCCTTCAGAAAGAATGTTCTCTGATGTGCGGTATTGTCCGTAGTAAGTACGTGTTGCCCATAACAACAACAACAACAACAACAACAACAAAAGAACTTCAGGTTAAACACATAAACAAATGATGGAAATGCAAAAGAACATTCAGTATATGGAGCTTGGAGTGTATCCTTTTGGAAAGCAAAGCAGGCCTTTCGCCTCGCCCCTTCGAGAAGACCGGAAATGGATTGCTCTGTCAGCGCTCCCAGGAATAAACTTCTCCGAATAGGAAACGTCTCCAACGTGCGGGGACGCCGGGGGAACGGGCCGCCCCGCGCTCCTCGGTGCCTGCGCGCAGAAGGCGGTGTGCCGAGGCGGCCGCTCGCCGCAGAGCTGTTATTTATACCGCGCCGGCCGGCCAGGTTGGCGCGGGACGGGCTTGTCCTCCTGCCTGCGGACAGAGACGTGTGCGCCCGCCCGGGCGCTTGGCGTTGCCGCGAATAGGAGATCTGGGAGGGTGGGGGGTGGGGAAATGCCACCACCATTCCCGTTTGTGTATGTGCAGCCCGGGCTGGCGACATCGCCTGCTGGGGCAGCTTGGGGAAGGCACGGCGATTTGGGAGTGGGGGGTGACCGCCGACCTGAAACCGGCAAACGGGCCTCCGTGAACCTGCCCCGCGGACACAAAATCAGCCACCTCTGCAGCTCCAACAGGCGCGAGAGGGTGGCTCCCCCGTGCTGGCGACCCGGAGGGGCGTGCGGGCAGCTGGGCCACGGGCACCTCTGAGCCGATCGGAGGTCACGGAGACCCCGCCTGTTTGGCGGGGGAGGGGGGTGGACCGCGCGGAGGCGGGGGCCTAGCAGCGACCATAATCCAGTTCGCACGCTCGCGGCGCGCGCCGACCGCTCGGGGACCCCCGGCCCGCCCGCTCCCGGGCCGCACACCCTGGGGCTCCCCGTTCTCCCCCCGCCCCCAGCCCCCGCCCGTGGATTCCGCCGCGGCCCCGGCGGCGGCGCGGCCCGGCTGGAGGGGGCGCTCGCACCCCGGAGCAGGGCGCCGCAGGTGCCGCGGTTACCTCCACCTCCGCGGGGGGAGAGGGGGCGGGCCGGGGCCGCGGAGGAGGCGCCGGGCTGGAGGCGGAGGGAGGGCGGCTGGCGGCGCCGGACAGCGCGGCCGGTCGGCAGGCTGGGACTCGAGCTCGAGGCTTCCGGGAGGCTCCCGAGGCCGGACACGCTCGCCCCGCGGCCCGCAGCGCGCCGAGCCCGCTCCTCCTCCTCCTCCCCCGGGGCCGCGGAGCGGATGCGCGGCGGCGGCTGAGGGCCCGGGCCGGCCTCTGCCTGCGCTCCGCCCGGCGCCCGAGCGGGGCCCCGGGGCGCGGGGTGGGCGCCGCCGGCATGGGGGCGGACTGACGCGCCCGCGGCGGCCCAGCGCTCTCTCGCGCGCGAGCCGGCAGCGGGGGCCCGGGCCCGGCGCGCTCTGCCCGGGGCGCCCGCAGCAGCCGCGGCCGCGCTCTATGCGCCTGTGCGGGCGCCGCGGGCCCGGGCCATGGCGATAGACCGGCGGCGCGAGGCGGCGAGCGGCCCCGGGCGGCAGCCGCCGCCGCCGCCGCCGGCCGAAGAGAACGGTTCTCTGCCGCCCGGGGACGCGGCGGCCTCGGTGCCCCTCGGGGGACGCGCGGAGATCCAGCCGCTGCCCGCCCCGCACCCCGCGGGCGGCGGCCCGCGCCCCAGCTCCTGCACGGCGGCGGCGGCCCCGAGCCTCCTGTTGCTGGACTACGACGGCTCCGTGCTGCCCTTCCTGGGGGGCCTGGGCGGCGGCTACCAGAAGACCCTCGTGCTGCTCACCTGGGTGCCGGCGCTGTTCATCGGCTTCACCCAGTTCTCGGACTCCTTCCTCCTGGACCAGCCCAACTTCTGGTGCCGCGAGGCCGGCAAAGGGGCCGAGCTGGCGGGGGTCACCGCCACCGGTAGGTGGGGGCCCGGCGACGTGGCCAACTGGACCAGCCCCCCGACCACCCCTTTCTCCACCACCGCCTGGGGGGCCGCAGGCAGCCTCGGCAACGGCAGCGGCGCGGACAGGGGCGACACGCCACCGCTGCCTTCCCCTCCGGAGAAGGGGGACAACGCGTCCAACTGCAACTGCCACGCATGGGACTATGGCATCCGCACAGGCCTCGTTCAGAACGTGGTCAGCAAGGTAAGGGCGGCCACTGCCGCGGGCCCAGCGTCCTCCCGCTGCGCCCCTTGAAAGCCTGGGTCCCCCCCACCCTTCCCGCCGTCCCCCTCTGTGCACACCGAGGCCCAAGCCAGCCAGGACCCCAGTCCCCCAGGTGACGCTAGCTGTGTGTCCATGCGTCTCTCATTGGCCCACTCGCCCTCTGTCCCCACAAAGAGATGCATTTACCTGGGCGGTGACGCGGCCTCCCGACCTAGGGGGACACCATAGCCTTTCCCAGTTTGCACCCGAACTCCCGGTCCCAGTGCACACTGGGAAAGAGCATGTCCCTCCCCGTGAAGACTGAGGAGGGGTCTCCCACCCTCCCAGCTGTCACCTCCGTAGGGCCGGGGTGGCCTGCAGAGGGTAAGGCCACTGACCTGTCACCGAGCCAGCCCCGAATTCAGGGTCTGCTGGTGGGAGCCAGGCCCCGGGCTCTGCTGCTCTGCGTGGTGGCGAGCGTCCCCGTGTCTCGCACAAATATCTGTCCCCACATGTTCTCCCTGGCAGACCTCTGCCGTCCCCGGCTCGGTTTGGAAACAGACTCAAGCCAACTGAGTTGTATCCGGGGAAGCAAGGGGCTTCCAGAAATTTCTGTGACCCCCTCCCCAGGCCAAGTGCCCTCCACAGAGGGGGCTATCTGGCTTTGGACTCTGCCACCCGGTGTCCCCCCACAGCAGTGTCGTCCGGGACTTGAGTGCACAGCACGGGGGTGCGGGAAGGGCGCTAAGAACGTGTCTGGTTTCGGGGCCCACCGCCGCTCCCCCACCGCAGCTGTTTTGGCCAGAGGTGCTGAGAGCCTGCTCAGCCCCCCGGGCCCAGAGGCGGCCTGTCGTGTGGCCTGGGACGGGGCGCCGGCTGGGAGACGGGGGGCTGGGGTGAAAAGGGGGAGTGGGCACTGTTGGAAAACCGGGCCCGAGACGTCTCCAAGCCCCGGGGTTTCTCAGCGTGGCGGAGATGGTGTCCCTTCTGTGTCCCCCGTGACTAATCTGCATTCCAGACGAGAGGTGGGCCTCTCCCGTCCGGCAGTCGCGGGTGTTCTGCCTCAGCGGGAGGCTGAATTCGAACAGTTGGTGGGAACCAGGTGCGTGTGAGTAAACAGTTGTAGCTCACGGACGTGTAAGATGAAACTCTTACATCATCGTAACCGAGTTTGAATCTCGCACCCGCCTGGCAAGAAGCCATCCGCCCTGTGGGAACCGTCTGGTTTGGCTGATAGTGGGGGCTCGGCTCCCCGCGCCCCGCCTGCCCGGTCAGGCTGGCCTTCCCGGGGCCCCTCCGTGACCCTCCTGCCCGGCGGGGGATGGCAGGCTGCTTGTTTACGGGCATGGAAAATTCAGAACGAGGACTACAGTGACGATTTTAATCCTCCTACTTCCGTGGGAGCAAGGGCTGGGCAGCAGGCTCCAAGGAGATGAGGAATAATGCCGTTCTGATCCGGGGTCCGAGGGGCGATGAACTTGAAAGTTTGGAGGGAGGACAGAGTACCCTGTCTCCATGGTGGGGACCCAGGGGCCGCTGCGCGCACTCCGCCGGGGCTGGGCGGAGGAGAGGGCCATGGTCGCTCTCGGAAGGGACTGGGAGGCCTGGGGGGAGCTGGACAGTGTTTTTCAGGCAGCGCTCAGAGGGTCAGAGACGGCACTCGTGTGTGCAGTCCGTTTGGGGGTGCTCGATAAGTCACAGCGGCAGATAGCTGACAAGGCAGGACTGGGAGGACAAGAGTTAGGGACACATTTTTTGGTAAGATAAAGACTAGGAAGGACGTATCGATTTTCACGCACCAGTGAGGTCTAAATAAAGGGCTGCCCTTGCACTGTGTTCTGTTCTGTGGCAAACGCCGTTGGCGGCGCACGAGGCAGACGTCCTGCTCCGGGGGCCGTGCACGCCGGACGCACTGTCCGACGCAGACACGGAGGCGCCCTGTGCTGGGGGCCGGCACCCGGGGGCCTGCGGTCAGCGTTGCTTGTGTGGGACTGGACGGGACACACATGGACGTGCAGGGTCCCAGGAGCTGCCTCTGTGCCCTCTCCCCTGACTCCGCGCCCCGAGTGTCCCGCGTGTTTGCCTCCTGCACTGTCTTTCTCGGTAGACTCTCTCCCGCACATGTGTGCCCTGCAGGGGACACCCTGTTCTGTCCCCCGGTGTCAGGTGAGGAGGCGGAGACAGGACTGCCAAGCGTACATTGTATTATCACTATATTATATTAATTGTATTTTAGACATAGGTATTACATTTTATAAATAGATTGCAATGCACGTGATGTTTTATAAATATATAACTATATTATAAATACATATTATGTTACAAACGTGTCATTAGGACGCATTCTCTGTTACGTGGTGCACGATGTAGCCGATTATACGTCCTACAATAGCACCTGCACACGTGACACTGTTGAGCCAGTTGGGGTCCCAGGCTACTGCAGGTAAAGGGACCCTCAGGCCCACCAGGCTCTCACCCCTCCTGACCGCGGTCCTCTGGGACGTAGGGCGTGCATAGATGTCCCTTCTGGGAGTGGGGCGGGGGCCAGCAGCCTGGCAGCCCACTCCAGAGCTGCTGCTCCTTGCGGAGAGCATGGTGTCTGGTGACGGGAACTCAGGTCATCTCGTGCTGTGTCTGCGACGCGTCCCCCCGAACGTTCTCTCTCCTTCACGTAGTCCGCCTCCCGGAGCTGGCGGGCGCCCAGGGGTGTATTAATAGTGTTCTTTCCTGGCTGTGAAATCGCCAGCTGCTTCCGCCGTTTTCATAACGTGACCACGTCTGCCACCCAGACTGCCCCACTTGTCACACGCGTCTCTGAAGCCTGGGACACAGAACGCGGCCTGGCGGGCCCCGCGTCTCCTAACCAGCGCAGAGGGACAGTGGGTCTTCTGAGGCTGCCCACAAAGTCCACCATCCGTGCATGAAGGCCTTCGGTGGGCGCGACGTGCTCTGAATTATCCTGAGATCGCTGTCCCCAAACCCAAGTGGGAAGCCAGGGCTTCCTCGGCCCAACCGCGGGTGACCCGGTGCACAGGGCACGCATCCCCTGAACGGGGGGTCGGGCTGTCCGCTGTCTGGCCCCGTTCTTATTTCTGTTCTTGCTGGGGCCCTTGGTATTTGTTATCTGTCCTAGAGTTTGCAGTGGCTTCAAAATAGTAACAGTGACACCAGCTCACCTTCGGGTGGCCCTGTCTATTTCCGGTCCCTCAGAAGGCCAGTCTTCACGCTGTGCACTATCTTGGGGTTCGAATCACTTGTCACGCCCTGGCGGGGGCCAGGTGCTCTGTGCAGAAGAGCCTGCTGTTCGGCGTCCTGGGGACATTGATAGCCCCGCGGGTCATCCCCCAGCTGTGCGGAAAGACGCTGACAGAGGGCTCCTGGAAAGGTGACCTGGTCGAGTCCCTCAGGGGGCCGTCCCTGGGGACCCGAGGCCAGGGGCTCGGGGCCCTGTCCCACGGCAGCAGCACGTCGTGCAGCCCAGGGTCTCCGGTCCTTCTGCGCTTTGACTGCACGGGGGCAGAAAGCACAGCCCCGCTGATTTTAACACATCTCTCTGCACAGCTTGCTCGTGCCCTCTGCGTCGCTCCGAGTGAACTCCTGTTGGTGTTCAGGGCTCCTCGCCCTCGAATGGCCCCTAGGATTACGCCGGTGCGTCGGTCAGCTGAGCTTGCGGAGCGCCGCTCTCCGTGCGCGCGAGGTTTGCGTGTGGGCCTGTCTGCGGGCCTGTGACCTCTTCCCCAGGAGTTCTGACACGGCCGGCTTCGTAGCTGTGAGAGCACCTGAGAGTTGTTTAAATGTCCTGGGAAGTAATTTGTATTCTTTTTCTGATGCTCAAGACTGCAAGTTATTTAAAGTGACCCAGGACCATTTAATTAGGATGAAAAATAATTACAATTCCATTGCAATGGTAACGTTTTTAAAAGGGACCCACGCGAGCCCTCCTAGCGGCGTTTGATTTCGTCCAGCGTATGCAACACCGCGGTGAACATCTTTATGCGTGCCTGTTTTTAGGAACTGACTGTAATAAACAGTGCCTGCACCTGGGACAGGAAGCACACAGTAAAGTAACATCTCTTTCCCTCTTCAGAAGTAACCATGGTTATCAGTGTCTTCCGTATCCTTCTAGAAATACTCTAAGCATGTAGTCATCTATGCATTTTTGTCTCACAGACACTAACGTATTCTCTGCACGGCTCCACGCCCCTCTTCTGTCTGTACTGGGATCGGATGCACGTCAGTGCTCAGACAGACCCCCCCACTTTTCCGTGTCGGCACAGTAGCCTATTGCACCCCTGAGCCAGCATCGATGGAACTCCTCACCCACTCAGCGGGCATTTAGGTTGTTTCCAGCCTTTGCTGTGTGTGACACAATATGTCACAAAATCCCAGCACATGTGACAGTCTTTGCAGGGGCGGGCCAAACCAGGTAGGCTGCGTGTCTGGTTGGGTGGGGGCCACAGGGCTCTCTGCAGAAATCCCATCACCAGCTCACACGTCCGCCTTGCCGTGTGAGGTCCTGCTCTTCCCCCCAGGTCACCCCACTTTTAAATGTCTCCTCGTTCGTGATGTGCGAAGTTGTATTTGGCTCTCGTCCTGATTTGCATTCCCCCCGTTGGGAGGGCATTGAACTCACCCCCGTGGTGGCCGGAGCCATGGTGCTGCCTGCGGACCGTGTCCGCCTGCCTGTGCGTGAGCATCCGGGGGGCTGTGCAGCCTCACTCCCGGGTCGGCGTGCTTCGGGCCTGACGCGAGCGCTCTCGGATGTCTTGTTCGTGCCTTCTCCGCGGTGCGTGGTTCGTGTTTTCATTCGTTGATGGTGATTTTGGTGGCGGAAACTTTGGGTTTGGATAGAGTCAGACAAATTAATCTTTTCTTTCATGGCTCCTGGGTTTTGTGTTAGATTTAGGGGGTCCATAATCCTGGGCTATTGGAAAAAAAAGTGTTTTCTCCCAGTTTTGTGATCTCGGGACCTTTGTAAGTTGGAGTCGCAGAGAGCCGTCCCTCCTTCCCTCCTGCCTTCCTTGCACCAGGTGGTCCCTGCTCACCCTTCAGGGCTCCCAGCACCTGGCTGTCCCTTTGTGACAGCCCTCACTGGGTGATAATGAGAAAGGTGACTGTCCTTCCCCGCCAGGTGTGTCTGCTGGTTGTTCACCCACAGCGTCTTCCCCATAAATGTCTGCACTCACCCGACTTGACGTTGGGCCAAAAGTGGGAGTTTTCCGTTTGGCGTGTGTGGGTTCACCTGTCGACGGTGCTGCTTATGACCTGTTAACCCCGAGAGCCGCTGGCCCCCCTCGTCAGTCAAGGGGGTCGTCGCTCCCCTCACCTGCAGGGCTGTCCTGAGGACGGAATGAGGACCCCTGCCCTCCCTGGTGACCTCAGCCCCTCCTGTGCTCGGTGGCGCCGGGACTGGCTGAGTGACTCATCTGAGAGACGCACACGTGGGATGGAGCGGATGGGCCACACCCCGGAGGGCGAGTGTCGGGAGTTCCTAGGCGGCTGCCACCTTTCCCCAGAAGCTGAGGGCATGGGGGCCAGGTGTACCCTCAAGAGCAGACACCCGAATCCAAAACCAGCCTTCAGGACCCTTCAGGGGTTGGATTTTGGAGCTCTGACCCCAAAGGAGACAGGCCACCAGCCACAGGGCTCGGAGAGGGCCTAAAAGGGAGGGGACCTTCCCTGGGAGGCAGGACCCTGAGGACGGGGGCCGTCAGCATGCGAGACGTCTGTCGGCTGCACCGAACTTCAGAGTGTGGACAGTGACCCTGAGCTGTGACAGCGGGAGTCGGAGCGCCAGCGCCAGGGCCGGTGCCCCTCTCACAGTGGCCCTGTCCGCCGGGAGCGCTGGCCTTGCTGAGCTGGTGTGCGAGGACGTCGGCTTTGACCTCGGCACCCGCAGGTGTCGGGGAGCTGGGAGTCGGTGGTCCCGTTCTCTCGTCGGCTCCGTGTGTACTCGGGGCTGGTCCGTACACACGGGCAGGCCCGCTGCCAGCACGCGGCCTACCGATGGGCGGGCCTGCAGCTCTGACCCGGCGGGCAGTGGCGTCGGGGCGTGTGAGCAACTTTGGTTGCTGGACTAGGACACTGCCGGGGGACCCTCGAGGCCCCCCATTTGTGTAGTATTATCCCCCATGAAACCCTTGTCTTCGGGCTCTTTGGTTGCAAGTAGAGAAAATGAGGTTCAAGTTGCCTGGACCAAGTAGAAGGGAAATTCACTGCAGGGGCGCAGGGCCGGCTCTGGACGCCGAGCTGGGGTCTGAGGCCGGGAAGTGCCTCTCGGGCTCTGCGGCCACACTGTCCGCCGCTGTCCTCCCTTCCCCAGAAGTCAGCCTTGTCCTCCAGCGGCCTGGCTTTGTCTGCTGGCCTTGCCCGCCTGGTCCCCGGTCACGCAGTGGCCAGCACGAGGCCACCATCCCCCTGTCCAAGCCCAGGTTCCCGTGACGTCCAGCTTGGACTGGGGTGGGAGAGGTGTGGATTCGGAACAGTGAGTTGGGGTTCCCCAGGTCTTCCTGAGCTGGGCCCCCGCCTCCAGTGCCCTCCCGCCTCTGCCGTCATCCCCGAAGCCGGCTGTGGGGCCCAGTGGGCTCCGCGGGCGCCCCCCCCCCACCCCCGAGAACAGGGCCGCGTGTCCGTCCCACCCGGGGGCTGAGTCACCAGGACGCCAGGGAAGTCTCAGAGGCGGAAGGCGGGCCAGGCAAGGCATCGTCACTCCTTACGTCCTGGTGTCGTCATCAGGCCGAGGTGACAAAGCCGACGTGGAGCAGCCGCCAGCGTCCCGGGGCCCCGCTCTGCCCCAGAGGGGGAATGCTGCGTGGGCCGTGTGTGGCGGAGACCCTGGAGGAGCCGGCCACCCCCGAGGGGCTCCCCGTTCTCCAATGGGGACACGTGAGCGCAGGCAGCCCACCCACACTCGCGGGTCCTGCTTACGGCGTTTGTAGTGGTGACAGGACACCCCTAACACGAGGCCACCTGACCGTGTTCGAGTGCAGTGCCTGGAGCACGGCCACACAGCAATGCTGTCCTCGTCACCCGCCAGCCCCAGAACTTTTTCGTCTTCCCAGACTGACACTCTGTGCCCAGGGGACCTCACGCCCCTGTCCGTCTGCGGGAGCCTGACGTGTCGGGGGATGGTACAGGCTTTGTCCTTCGGTGCCTGGCGCATTCCGCTGAGCATGCCATCCCCAAGGGTGATGCCCGCGGTCGTCGGGATTCCTTCCACGTCCAAGATGCAGGTGTCGGCAGGGTTGGTCCCTCCTGAGGCCACCCCTTGGCCGCCTTCTGCCTGCGTCCCTCTGTGTCCTGCGCCCTTCTCACAAGGACACCCGTCCCAGTGGGCCAGGGCCCACCCCAGTGGCCTCGTTGTGAGTTGACGACCTCTGTGACGACCCTGTCCTCCAGGACGGTCACGTGGTGAGGCGCGAGGGCTCGGCACTCCCACCGACGAGGGCTCGGTGGGGGGTCGTGGGGAAGGGCGTCAGCCGGGACACCTGGGTCCCAGGACACCCCGAGTGGAGCAGCCCCGGTCAGTCCGTAACCCGGACGTGTCCTCGAAGCCCCGGACCTGAGCATTCGGTTCCCTGCACGGGGGTGCCGCGTCCTCACAGGGACCCCCCCACGGGCTGCTGGGGTCTGGGGCCCCTTCGCACGGCGAACCATCACATCCCGGATTCCAGGGGATCCTGTTCATTTGAACAGGTGTGATTTCCGGTGTTTTCCTGTAAGTCCCATAAGGAGGCACTCGACAGCGACGGAGCCCGTCAAGGCCGTGAGGCCGGCTGGTGCTGTGGTTTGGTTTCGTGGGTCCGCCCACGCGCGTGGGGCGTGGATCGTGGTTTGCGTGTAAGCTGGGGTCTCGGCACTCACGCCACACGCCAGCCTGTCCCCCCGTTTATGACGCGAGTTCTTCGGCGACGCTCAGGGGACGGGCAGGAAGCAGAGCGAAGCGACCACCGTGGGGACGCGCCCCATTCCCGGCGGCAGCTTTGTGGGGCACGGGAGTGACCTTGAACCGGGGGGAGGTCACCCGGCAAGTACAGACGCGTGGCTGAGTCGTGCCGAGAGGGTTTCGCATCTCCTCCGTGCGCCTTTCTCTGGTGACCTGTTGGAGCCCGCGTCGCGGGCATAGCGGCCCCGTCTCGTGGAGTGGAAGGACGGATGCAGGGACAGTGCCACAAACCACGTCCGGAGCAGAAGTGACGATCAGGTGTTCACTGAGCAGCTGCTACGTGCACGGCGCGGTGCTGGGAGCCGCAGGGGGACGGGCCCGACCGCTGTGCCTGGAAGGACGGGCGTCTGGCCGCGAGGGGCTGCCTGTCCCCGGAGCCACGGGGCCCCGCACGTGTCCTCGAGAGCCTGATCTGGGAGACCGGGAGCGTGCCGTGCTGGCCCGGCCCCCCACCCCCGCCGTGGGGTTCTCTGCGGGGCCCTGCCCGGCCCACTCGCCCCCATTCCAGCGCCGGCGTGTCACCGGCAGAACCGGAATAGAGCAGAGCAGGTCGCGCCCAGACTTGAATGGGCTGTGATGACACCGGCGGAGCATCTACCCCTGGAGCCATTTCTCTGTGTCCAGTTCCGGGCCACTTCCGTCCGTCCCCGTATGCGTCCGTGCCAGAACATTTCCATCTTCCCAGAGTGAAATTCTGTCCCCATGGAGCGTGAACTCCACCGTGCTGCCGCCTGTCCCCTTGAACGTGACTGCTCTGGGGACCTTGCGTTAAGTGGAACCGCTCAGCGGTGACCTTCAGCGGCGGGTGTCTTCATGTGGCGTCCGGGTGTCAGGCTCGTCCACGTCGGAGCGTGGGGAACCGCCTCCTGTCCACGGCCGAGGGACACCGTGTCGCGTGGCCCCACCGTGTCCCGTCTGTCTCGCCGTCGCTGGACCCTCGGGCTGCCTGCACCACGTGGCGCTTGTGAGTAACGCTGCCGTGACAGCGCTGTGCCACGCCCGCCTGTCCCTGCCCTCACTTCCAGGGGACGCAGTCCCCCCTGCACCTGGGCCCCCAAGGGCCCCCTGCAGGCCGTGTGCAGACGTGGGGCGTGGACGCACTCCGTGTCCAGGGGCTGACGTCTCCCCCGTGACCCCTTCCTGCTGTGGCTGACCTTCCACATGTCGTTTCCCGAGAGGGCGCGGGGTTTGCCCGTCTGCTACCGACGAGCAGCGCTGAGCCCCTGCAGACACGGGACAACGGCTTTTACCTTCTCCGACCCCCGGAGGAGGCATCCTCTGCCCGCTCGGACCGCCGGTGGTCGGCACGCAGACGGCTGGGGGCGTCCCGCCCGGGGCTCGGGGTGCAGCTGCCCCGTGGCAGTGGCTTTGGTGATCACGTCGTAGGTCACGAACCAGGCGTACGTGGCAGCATCTCACGTGCTGCAGCCCAAACTGAGCCTCAAAGTGCGCGCTGGCGGGGACAGGAGTCCCAGGGCCACCTACGTGTGGGAAGTGCAGTGTCCCCTGGTCAGGACTCGCGCTGCCCATGAGCATCGCCGAGGCTCCGAGGAGTCCTGTCCCCGAGATGTCACCTCCTCCAGCCTGTCGTCCAGGGCAAAGCTTGGTCAGGGCGTCTGTGACAACGCGCTTAGTGGAGAGGGTCACTTTTGGGCTGTCGGTGATTTGTCCCACGCACCTCCTGACACTGACCCCAGCCGCCACGGCAGTTGCCCGGGGGCCATCGGGGGTGGGACAACTGACAATCATGACGTCAGGGCTGCCCCCGGCAGGGTCCTACGTGCTGTGACCTGACTCCTTCACGGCAGAGGGGGGTCGCTCTGGAGCCAGTTACCCAGGGCCTGTCACCCATGCTGCGTCCTGCATAATTCTGCCATCGGGCGGGGGAGGCAGCGCATCAGAGTTGGGGGGCGGCTTTGGGGACCACCCCAGGACCCCGCCTTGGCCACGTTGCAGCTCCTCTGTCTGGGGAGGGCCTCTGCCCCCCTTCTCTCTTCAGGCTGAGGGTCACTGTCTCTGGTCCATTCTCCATTCCCGTCTCCCACATGTCTGGCCAGGCCCGGCGTGGGCTCCCAGGGTCTGTCCTCGGGGGGCTGGGCAACGCACCCCAGGGGCGTGCCATTGGCTTTGGCCGAGGACGCCTTTGAGCTCTGTTTGAGGAAGGGCCTTGCAGAACAGGCTGTGGGTTACCGTGTCCCCCGGATGTCAGAGGCACCCCACGTGGGAGGTGGGCGCCCCTTTCCTTGCTCGCCTGAGTGCGGGCTCCCCCACCCCGTCCCGGGGGCGGTGTCGGCACGCCGGTGCTCCCCGCAGGAACAAAGTGCATGGTCACTTCTTGCTGTCACAGTGCCAGTTCTCTGCGGCGTCTTTAGGAGATTAACTGTTCACGGAAGAGAATACAAAGGCCCTTTTGGGTGTCGTCGTGCTGTCAGCTTTCGAGAACCAACCTACGTTTTCCCCTTCTGGTCAGAGAAACGGTGTATTTAAGGAACGCCCGGGGGGCGTCTGAGACACGGGACTCCTGGGGTGCAGCTGGGAGGTCGCAGTGGAGGGCACTGCACCCCGAGAGCTGGGGTCGAAGCCCCACGTGGCCGGCTCTGCAGTGTGCCCACGCCGCCCCCCGCTGTGAGTCTGGCAGAACCGTGGGGACCCCTTTCACAGTCGCCCCCGTCGCTTTGCGTGCTGGTGCCGGCTCTGCAGACAGGACGTGGTGAGACACCCCTGAATCTGGGCCGCTTGGGGGTCGGGCTGGACGAACGCAGGTGTATCACTCACGTTCAGACGCTACGTACAACAGACACGGGACGTGGGCCCCCGAGGAGCTGCTTACGACCAAGTCAGTGAGTAGTGGTCACCTCGTGCCAGGGACTGCGCCGGGCACAGGCTTTGTATTACCTGTGACTCATCACAGCCCCGTGGGGTAGGCTCGGTGACCCCTGTGTCACAGATGTGGCAGCTGAGGACCCAGGACGGGAGATCACTTACCCGGGGGTCAGGGGGCTATCACGGGAGAAACGACTGAGAATGGAAACTCGGTCCGTCCGGGTCAGAACTGTGCTGTCACCGTGACGCCCAGTGGCTCCGGACGGGCCCTTGGGGGTCCTGGGCTCAGCACCCCGTTAGCGTCTAAACCCCCGGCTTCCCCAGGGTCTCGTCTGTCCCGTGATGCTCTTCCCCAGACATGACGGTCGGCCGCAGCCCAAGCGCCAGGAAGGCAAAGGCCACGGTGGTAAAAGCCCAAATCCCTGCGTGACCTCGGGCCACCGCGGGGCCAGGCGCGGCCTGAGGGTTTTGCATTCCTTTGTCACCGCAGGTCAGGTCGGTGCTGGCCGTCTTCAGGGAAAGGGTCATCAGTTAGAGTCCCAGCGGCGCTGGCTCCAGCCCGGGTTGGGCGGGTCTGTCAGCGCCCGCGTTTGATGTGGCCGCCGTCCCTGGTGTCGTCCGGGCCCTTCCAACACGGTCCGATCGGGGGAAATGGCAAAAACAGGCCGAGCTTCTCAAGGAGGTGACGGACGCGTGAGGTCTGGGGGAGAACCACATGTCCCGGTGCAGCCGGGTGACCTGTCAGAAATGGGGTTTTTCCGCGAAGCCTGGGACTCGGGGACTCGGGCTCTGCCCACGGCTGGCACCTCGGCGTGCAAGTCCCTGCACCTCTCTGGGCTCCAGGTCCCTCGTCTGTGAAAGCAGCAGGTGGGACTTGACTGTTCTCGGCATCTCGGTACCTAAATTCGGTGACCAGGACGATACTGCGGGGCTTTTCGCCACACGTTACATACCGGCACGTTAGGAGTCACTTTTGCTTGGTCACCATCACGAGGAAGTGACAGCGAAGCCGGCCCCGTGTCTGCAATAGGCACCTCCGTGCACATGAGGGGCACGTGGCCGGGCGTGTGGCTACAAGTAACCGGGGACCATCTGCCGCGAAGCCGGGCGCACTTTTGGCTCGGAGAACTCGGGGTTCGGGGCCGGCGGAGGGGTGGGGGGTGCGTGGGGGGTCAGGGGTGGCCCGGGCGGCCAGGGCTGGGCGGGGGCGTGGGCGGAGCCTGCCGGCCACGGGGAGGGGCCCGGCGCTGCTTTGCGGGCCGTGGGACACGGTTTTCCTCCTGCCCCTGAGCTCTTGCAGGACCGCTCGGCCCTGCCTGGGCTTCGGTGTCCGTCCCAGGGATTTCCCGGCCCTCCTGTCGGAAGTCCCCCCGCACGTGGCTTCCTTCCAGAGGTGGGCGCCCGATTTGAAATGTCACGATCCCGCCCAGGTCTGCTGGGACGGCTTTTTACCTTCTCAGGCTCCGGACTGTCAGGCCGTGTTCCGGAAGCCCCCGTGTTCGTTCCCCTTAGGGTGCGGGACGCTCCTCCCGTCTAATGCTTAGGGCTGGGGGTCCCCCTTCCTTCTGGCTTTGCAATGTGCCCTGTTATTTTATGGGACTTAGTTTCCCCTCCTAGAGGTGGTTGGGGAGGGCCATTAGTCAACACAGAATCTGGGACAACGCGCCAAGATTGCTGGGGATGGAAGGGCATTGCCTGTTGGTAACGCCACCCGCATGCTGTCGTGGGATGCAGTCAGTGTCCCCAGAGACCGTGGGAGCATCGCCCCAAACACGTAGCGTGCAGTCACGCGAGCTTCTGCTTAGGCTGGTGCATGCCCTTATTTGAAGGAAACGTAAAGGAGACACGAGTGCCTGGCGCAGCTCTCCCCGCGTCGGCCACAGACACGAGTGCCTGGCGCTGCTCTCCCCGCGTCGGCCACGGAGGGCCTGCTCAGGTCGTCATGGTCCCGTTTCCCCCCAAAGTTCTCTTGGAGCGCTGGCCCTTTAAAGGTGCCTGGCTCAGAAAGAACCGGAAAGCCCCGGAGCCAAGACCCGAAGCCGCGTGGTTTCCACTTGTCTTCCCCAGCAGGGACAGGCAGCAAAGGGTAGCAGGCCGCTCGCTGCCGGGGAAGCAGCAAAGAAACAAAGTAGAGACACTGTGCAAGTGTGGCTGGTGTGGCCGTGAACCCGAAATTGCCACATTAATCCCGAGTGGGACTGGCCAAGTGTGAGAGAGGGAGCGGCCTCCCCGCCACGTTCTGCAGTGAGTTTTCTGCAAACGCGTGGGACCCGGGCGCCCGGGCCGGCGTGCGCCTTCCTCCGTGGACCGTGACCGGCTCGCCGTGGATTTTCGGTGCAACGGCCGCCCCCACCATGCCGCGCTCGGCCTTTTGGGGAGAAACTAAGTTAGTGGGGGAAACGTTGAGGAGCAATTGGAACGGCAGTTAATGCAGAACAAAGACACAAAGCTAAGGGGGAGAACGTTTCTCCCCGAGGACCTGGCAGGGTCGTGCGTGATGTCATTAAGGAAGCGCGCAGGCGTGCCAGCCCTAATTGGCAGTTGTGCTGGCTGCCGTTGGCGGTGACCCTCCCGGCACCGGGGCCGAGCGCAGGGCCGCGGGCAGAGAGTCGCTGGGGGTGCCCAGAACGTGCAGCACGTCTGAGCTTTCGTGGGGTCTCTCACGGCGATAGGCGTCTGCGTCCTGCTGGACACAAAGCTACCGAAAACCCAGGGTGCACGCGTGCGCGCGTGTGTGGCTGCGTGTTTTCCTGCTATTGCTATTGTCCCCCAGTAAGAATGCAGGGCACGGCACACCCCTGGGGTATGACACGGTGCTTGCTTTACGAGAGGCTGCAGAAATGCTGTTTGAGTGGGGGAAGGGGGGTTGCAGAAGAATGCTGACCCTCGATTTCTCTAAGTTCCTGCAGCGGAGGCAGGAGTTTTGTCTTCTTCACGCCTCTGACCCTTTAGTGGCTATTACGCCCTTTGGGGTGCTCCTTGCATCTCAGCTGACAGCTGGCAGGACCAGAGCCCACGACGCGCATCGTGGCGGGGAAACCCCCCGGTTTCTGGTGGGACGGCCCGGCGGGGATCTCCACCACAGAAGATGAAACTTGGGGGAATTCTTCCGTCACTTCCCTAAAACCTGTTGGTGCTTTAGTCACCGTGCATTCACGTGGACATGTCAGGCCGTGAGGACCTGGTTTGCTCGTCACCTTCCCCCTGAGCTTCCCCTGGGCCTGGGGTTCCCGGAAAGGTGGAAAGGCTGTTTGGTTGTTTTTTTTAATTTTTTACTGATTTTTGTCTTAGCCTTGCTACCATCACGTCCCCCGTGGGAGGTTCCATCATCCTTATCTATATTTGTTTCTGTCAGTATGAGGTTTATAGATTAATTGTGGGAAGTTTGGGAAAGTCACGAAAAGTATAAAACTGAAAAACAAAACTCAGACTTGGTTCACCCGTCCAGAGAGCATCACTTTCAGGATCTTGGAAGGTCATCCCGGCAAGGTCGTCCCGGCAAGGTCGTCCCGTGAAGGTCATCCCGGGAAGGTCGTCCCAGGAAGGTCGTCCCGGCAAGGTCGTCCCGGCAAGGTCGTCCCGGCAAGGTCATCCTGGGAAGGTCGTCCTGTGAAGGTCATCCCGGGAAGGTCGTCCCAGGAAGGTTGTCCTGGGAAGGTCGTCCTGTGAAGGTCATCCCAGCAAGGTCATCCCGGCAAGGTCGTCCCGGGAAGGTCGTCCCGGCAAGGTCGTCCCGGAAGGTTGTCCTGTGAAGGTCGTGTGGAAACGTCTCTTCTGTCCACACGGCTCTTTTATCCTCGGGCGTCCTCACACCCTTGGACCTGGAGTGTGCCCCTCGCTCCAGGATTCCTGACGCAGAATTTTAATGGCTCTGTGTGTGTGTGGGGGGACATTCAGTCACGTTTCCTTTTATTTTTTCCCCTTTCTAAGTTACGGCCAGTGAGCATCCTTCCAATGTGGGCATCTCCGAGAATGTCCTCGGGGAGAGGGGTCCCCAGGAGGGACTTTCTGGGGCGAAGAGCGTGTGGTATTTAAAGTCACATGAGGCCCGGGGCCAGAGCGCACTGCAGAGTCCCAGGGCCTGGCCTGTGCTGCCGACACTGAGTCGCAAGCCGGTGACTGTCCTGTGCCTTCGGGAAATTATCATTATTTCTTTTTGAAAACAAAATGTTGAGCTTTGACTTTCATTAGTAGAACCAAGTGGGGTTTTTTTTTTTATTTTTCATCATTTTTCATACTTTGTTCATTAGCTGGGGGCCTTAGTCCTGTGTAGTTGCAGCGTCTGTATTGTTACGTAAATGCGTATGAAACGGTAATAAACCCTGGAACATTGGGGAGGACCAGGGAGTGGTTTCCTCCACCCTCCTAGCTTCTGCGGCCGGGCGGGCGTCAGACTGACCACAGACAGACAGACAGACAGACAGACGGCAGAAACCCAGACTCCATGCACATGTGCGCCAAGCACGCACTTGAGCACTGTGACACGTGACTCCAAGGCATGCTCAGGACCTGGGCTTCCCTAGCGTCTTCACGAAGGAGCAGGGAGGGGACCGCGGGAGGGGACGGGGACGGGACCGCGGGGGCGGGACGTTTTAAATAATGAATATCAGCAATGACGTCATCGTGCCGGTTAAACCGCCGCGAACTCCGTCAGGCCGTCCTCGCCGCTTCCGTCCTCGCCGCTTCTGTCCTCGGGGATTGTGTCTGCGTCACACCTGGGCGAGCCACCTGCTTCCGTCCAGCGTCTCGGGGGCCTTTGTCCTCAGTTTTACCCCCTTTTCAGTCCCATTTGCTGCTCGCTCACCGGGTCATCGTTGCTGCAGCTCTTTGGCCTTGCAGCCCACACGCCCGAAGGGTGGTGAGTGAACCGCTGCAAGCCCCCGTAAGCAGGTGGTCAGTGCGGGTGGTGTGGGCGATGGGTGCAGGGCACGTTGGAAGGAGATGTCTCCGGAGGTGGGGGCCGATTGGATGTGGGGCTGTGGGGAGAGGGAGGTGACAAGGGCCGTGTCAGAGGAAAACCCCATCACGTCAGGTCCTGGTTCTGCACGTCGCCGCTTCGTGCAGCCCCCCGGCCTTCACCGTGGCTGTGTCGGCAGCTCTCGGGAGCGAGGTGATCGCAGAGTGTCCCCTGCCTCCGAGACGCTTCTGCAGATGAGCCCGGGTCCCCACTCGCCTCCTCCTCCCAGCACATCTCTGTCAGCGCGGAAGCAGGAACTCGGATTAGGGGTGTCGTCCCGGGGGTGCCGGCAGCCTCACCCCACCCGGGTCAGGGCCTGTGTCTCAGCCGGGGCGGCGGGTGGTAGCAGGCAGGTCCCCGAGGAAGCTCATCCCAGGGAACCCGCCAGGCCTGGCGTCCGGTCGCTTGCTGACCGAGAGATGCCGTCTGCCCCGTGCCGACCTGAGCGGGTCATGCACGGATGGCTCTGCCCGTCCAGGTTCCGTGTACCCCATGCCCCCCGGGCCGGGGACGGCGCCGCCTGTGGACGCTCCTTCCTGGCCTTCCCATGTCGCTGGCTGTGCACGCGCTGCTGTCTCTGGGGTTTTGCGTTTCCAGCCCTGCTCCGTGGCCGAGGTGGCACCGAGATGGGGCCTGGCTACCCCGGGCCAGGTAGTGCGGTTGTGGCGGTGGCCGAGCTCACGGCAGTCTCGGGATGTCCCCTGCAGACGGTGTCACCTGTCCGAGGCTAAAATGTGACACTGCCTTCTGCAGGGCAATTGGGCTCCTCGCGTGGATTCTCAGAGCCACCGGAGAGGTGCCGTGTCGCACGCGTGCTGTGGCTCTGCGCATCGCGCCCCGGTGCTCCCCGCGGTGACCGTGTGCCCCCGGTGACGACCGCCGCGGCCCCCGTGCACGCCTCTCCCTGACTTGTTTTCTGTTTGCCCCTCTAGTGGGATCTCGTGTGCGGTAACGCCTGGAAGGTCCACATCGCCAAGTTCTCCCTCCTGGTGGGATTAATCTTCGGCTACCTGATCACCGGATGCATCGCCGACTGGTGAGGACCCCTGTGCCCGCTGCAGAGCCTTTGGGAGCCGCGGCTGGCTCACACGGTGTGGGCAGTGGTGGCGACTGTCCCGGAGTCTTTGCCCCACCCGGGGAGCGGGGCGACAGAGCAGAAGGCCACGGCGGTCACTGCAGAATCCAGAACCGAAAGCCCTGGCCAATACGCACAGCAGCCCCTCGCAGAGTGGGAGCGGACGGTCCCCGCAGGCCTCGGGCTGCCGGAGCCCCGGGACCCCCGCAGCACCCTGCAGCCCTGCTCCCTGCTCACCGTCTGCGCTGGGCTGGGAGGCTGCGCCGCCGGACGTCAGGGTCAGGCTCCTGCGCGGGGCCCCGAGGGGCTGGGTGGACGAGACGCATCACACAGCGGGGACTGTCGCCCGTGTGCGCTGAGCAGGCCGGGGTGGGCTCACATCACAGAGTGGAGACGGGACGGTCCTTGCAGTGGCCTTGGGCAGGAGGTGCCTCCGTGGGGTCCGCAGGCTGCCAGGCCTTGACACGTGGACGGCACGTGGGTAACAGGAGCATCGCGGACAGAGGAAGGGTCCTGACCCGGGGGAGGGGGTGACTGTGCTCTGCGAGGGAGGGGGAGGAGGCCTGAGGGTCTAAAGCCGAGCACGTGGTCTGGGATGAAGTGACAGACGGGGCGGTGGTGGCAGAGATGGTGATGACAGCAGCAGCCGCAGCACCAGCAGCGGTCACTTATGGACGGGCCACTGTCACCAGGCGTGGCGGCCAGTGTCTCCAGAGCTGAGACTGCCCCCTCCTCACAGTTACTGCCTCTGTCCCCCAGGGGACAAGCTCAAGTGCCCAAGTGTCCGTGACCTCCCTGGGTTCGCTCGGCTTTCGAGGTGGGAGCCGGGATTTAACACTCAGCCCCACGGCCCTGGAGCCCCCTCTGTGAGGCAGCACAGCATTCTCAGCGAAGCCACGCTGTGGTCACCAGGGCCACGGCGGGGACACCTGAGCCCCAGGGGGCCGGCGCTCGGCGTTGACAGGGTTCTCAGGGCTGCTCCTGGAGAGAGGTGGGGGGCACCTGTCCCCCCAACATGCTTCTGTCCTCCAAGGAGCTCTTTTTGGTGAGTAAGGACAGCTCGGACCCAGTGGCGTAATCACGGCCACGAGTGACACAGGCAGTCCTCTGCCTGTGGCCTCGCCCTGCGCTGCCCTCCGGACCCCGGTTGGCCGAGAAGCCTGGCTGGGGCGCTCCGGCGGAGCCCGAGCTGTTTCCCCAAACCCCTTTGCGGCCGGCGTCTCTGGGAGCTCTGCGCATTAGCATGCGGCGTGATTGCCTGTGTGTTCGGAATTTGCTTAGTCACCATTTGTAAGTGTTTCGTGAGGACACAGTGCCTGGGGACGGTCACAGAGAAGCTGTGAGTGACCTGGAAACCTGTGCCAGGGCCTCTTGGATTTTGTTGTTTTGGTGGGGGGGCGGCAGGCACTTGGGGGGCCGGCGGCAGGGCTTCTTTTATTCTTTGCCACGTACTTGAGCTGGAAGGTTTTCAGAGAAAGCTGTGCTGGTCTAGGAGTTACCCGCACCCGGGATTTTAGCCGCCAGAACTTGGGTTTCCCGGAAGTCGGCCCGGAAGTGGGTCAGGAAGACAGAGTTCTTGCAGAGGACGGGACGGACGTCCCGGTGTCCATCGGGGAGGGCATCCCCGGGCCTCCTTCCGTCACGGGGTTAGGTGGTTTGGAGCTCGTCTCCTGACTCCTTCACTTCCTGCACATACTCGCCGCGGGGTCCCCCGGTCACACCGGGCCTGGGGACAGAAGCCCGGAGAGTTTGGGGTCTTCCCTCACCGGTCACCGCAGTCCGCTGTCACGGCGTCACGGCTCTGCTGTCGCCTTCCGCAAGGCCCGGGGCGGGGCAGGAATGTCTGGTGCTTTCCACCGCCCCGACTTTTGGCGTCCTGCCCCCCACCCCCCGCGTGAGGCTCCCCCGAGGGAAGCGAGCCCCTTGGGAGGGAACTCCCAGCCCCCGGGCGGTGGGCGTCGGAGTCACGGCTGCAGAGGGACTTGGATCCGTCGTGGGGGCAGCTCTCCGAGACCGCGGCCAGCCCGTGACAACCCTGAAGTAGGGCTCCCCTGGCGGCGCTGCCGTTTCCCCCACATGTGCTGTCTGGGGGTACACACTGTGTCATTGGGTAATGTGTCCGTTGAGACGTGTGAGTGGGGGACCCTCCAACCCCCCTGTCCTTGTTTCTCCTGCTCCGGGAGCCCCCCGCCCCCTTCCCCAGCCCCCGGGAGGCTGGCCGTAGGGCCGCCCCGAGGAGCCCTTGCCCTGCAGCTCCCGGCTGAGCCTGGCGGCCGAGTAGGGGGCAGGGGGCTTGGCTGGAGCTCCGAGGGGTGGAGGAGAGGGAGGGGCCGGCGTCTGCAGCCCCGGCCTGGTCTCTGCAGGGCCGCCAAGGGCTGGCCGCCTCCCCACACACAGCGCCTCTCTCCGGCTTCTGTGGCCGTCCCACCTCCCAGCCCCCAGGGTTCTCTCCGAGCTCGCCCACCCCCGTGCAAACAATCCCCTTAGTAAAATCTCCCCAAATTCCTTCCTTCGAGTGGGACATCTGCTCCCCGTCGAGCGGCTGTGTGACCTCTCTGTGGCTGCCGTCACTAACTGCCACACGCTTGGTGGCTTGAGTAAGCGACCTGCCAGCCCTTTGGTCGGTACCAGGCCCGGTCAGGGCCGCGGCGGAGCCGTGCTCCTTTCTCCAGGACAAACCCGCGTCCTGTTCGTCCTGCTGGAGGTGGTCAGTCAGGTCCTTGTCACGCTGCCACCTGTGGGTCCCTGTAGCCAGGAGACGCTGTCCCTGTAGGTAGAGTGGACCCCCCTGGGCAGTCACCTCATCTTGGGGTCCCCAACCGTAAGGTCCTGATGCTTCAGACGGGGACGTCCTTCTGTCCACGCAGAGCCCACCTGCCACCTGCCAGGTCGCAGAGCAGCGTGACGTTACCGGCCGTCCCCGAGGGGCTTCTGCTCACGCGAAGTCCCCAGAGGCTGTAACTAACGTTTGTGAGACGCTCGCCAGGTCACTGTCGCTCGTCCACGCCTGACGACGGCCCGTGAGGTCGCCCCTGAAGGAAACCCCGGCTCGTTCGGACAAGTGGGGCCTTTCCCAGAGCCGTGGAGTTCCTGCGTGGGGAGCCTGGGTTCAAGGCCGCGGTGCTCTGACCTTGCAGACCTGTCTGCCCCCACGGTCCCTGACGATGATTTTTCCTCCTGATTTTAGCACCACTTGGGAGGGAAAGAGAATTCAAGGGTCTTCTCCAAAGTGTGAGAACAGGGCAGCCGGTCGGTGGGCCACGGGGACGTGGGCGCCAGGCCCTAGGCTGACACCCACCATCTCCCTGAGAGACCTCAGTCACCCTGCAAAGCGGAAAGCGTACCCCAGTCTCCAGGCAAGGCCCATAAAGGGAACTACAGGCGGACGAGTTGGGTTTCGTTGTGCTTCATGTTAGGAGACCAACAGCCCCGTTTTAAAGTGATTTCTACAAATGTGTTGGGTTTGGACCCAGTTGCCCGCATGGAGTCGTTCCTGGTTAGGGCTTAACGACCCCACGGAAAGTAGATGCTCAGTTAACCAGCTCCCGTGCTGGGTGCATGTAGTGTAGTTCTTTGATTTTTTTTTTTTTTGCCAGTTGCTTGAGTTCTGGTTAACAGGGAGTCCCCTGTCGTTGCTAAAATTGAGGCACGAAACAGCTGAAATTGCCAACAAATTTCCTTGAAATCATATCCGTCTCCTTCGCAGGGCAAAGCCACATGCTACAGAGCGTTGCCTTTTTTTACAAAAATAGCTTTATTGAGATGACTTAGCCACCATGAAGCGCACACGTTTTAAGTGCATGATGCAGTGAGCTTCAGTGTATTTAAAGTGATACAGCCAGCCCTGCGCTACACATCCGGCATCTCCATCGCCCGGAGAAGGTCCTCAGGGCCCTGCAGGCCTCGTCCCCACCCTGAGAGGGACCTCAGGGCCCTGCAGGCCTCGTCCCCACCCTGAGAGGGACCTCAGGGCCCTGCAGGCCTCGTCCCCACCCTGAGAGGGACCTCAGGGCCCTGCAGGCCTCGTCCCCACCCTGAGAGGGACCTCAGGGCCCTGCAGGCCTCATCCCCACCTTGAGAGGGACCTCAGGGCCCTGCAGCCCTCGTCCCTACCCTGAGAGGGACCTCAGGGCCCTGCAGGCCTCATCCCCACCTTGAGAGGGACCTGAGGGACCTCAGGGCCCTACAGCCCTCGTCCCCACCCTGAGAGGGACCTCAGGGCCCTGCAGGCCTCGTCCCCACCCTGAGAGGGACCTCAGGGCCCTGCAGGCCTCATCCCCACCTTGAGAGGGACCTCAGGGCCCTGCAGCCCTCATCCCCACCCTGAGAGGGACTTCAGGGCCCTGCAGGCCTCGTCCCCACCCTGAGAGGAACCTCATGACCCTGCAGGCCTCGTCCCCACCCTGAGAGGGACCTCAGGGCCCTGCAAGCCTTATCCCCACCCTAAGAGGGACCTCAGGGCCCTGCAGGCCTCGTCCCCACCTTGAGAGGGACCTCAGGGCCCTGCAGCCCTCATCCCCACCCTGAGAGGGACCTCAGGGCCCTGCAGGCCTCGTCCCCACCCTGAGAGGGACCTCATGGCCCTGCAGGCCTCCTCCGCACCCCCGGCCCCAGGACACCACGTGCTTCCTGCCGGTTTCTCTCTGCCTTTCCTGGGTCTCTTGTTTCCATGTCAGAGCCTGGTCCTCAGCAGGTGCAGGCGCACTCCAGCCACTTGGTGCCCCCTGGGTGTGTGGGGACCCTGGGCGTGGACATTTCTCCCTTTGGCAGATAGAGCCCACTGCTCAGACTTCTCTGCGAGCTGGTCTTCCCGTCCCGGCGGGTTGCCTTCTACTCGTTTGTATCTTGGAGATATTTACCCCCAGCGAGTGGATGGAGGGAGAAAACCCGGAAGGTTGGCAGGGGCGGGATGGGGCCCGAGTGGCTCCGCCCTCCCACGGCCGCTCCCCTCGGAGGCCCACACCCGGGCTTTAAAGTTGCAGCTGCCCCGGTTTTAGTCCGTGACCCCTGCGCCACGGCCCCTCCTCGGAGGGTCGGGACAGGGGCCGCGGGCTCGGGCCTGGCTCCGGTGGGCCGCTTGTGAACTCAGCTCCCCACCAGCAGCCCCGAGAGGGCGGTGTGGCCGCCCCGCTCAGTGTGTGTTGACTTTGGAGCCAGTTCCAAAGGTCAGCGATTTTTCGAGACATCCGACGCTGGGTGTGTCAAGGTTTGCGTTTGGGGAGTCGTTATTGATTCTGTGACTGTCGCCGCGAATTATCCTGCCGTGTTCTCAGAAACAGACTGGCCAGCGGGATTTGGGTTCCCGTTTCGAGTCCATGATGCAGCGGCCGTTTAATCTGTGCCCCCTTGTCTGCACAAGGAGTGGGGTTGGGCTGCATTGCCCCCGAGGGCCTTTCTGTCCCCAGACCGACCCAAGTGGGTCTCGAGGACGGGCACTTTCCGTCCAGCACTCAGTCAACACCTAGCGAGCCCCTGTTGTAGGCTGACCAGATGTCCCACTGTCAGCAGGACAGAAAATGACGGTCCTGTCCCGTTTCAAACGGTGCGTCTCGTCAGCCCCCTGACGCCTTGAATTCCACCCAGGGAGACCAGGCTGACCACACGGACCGTTGCAAACAGGCCGGGACCATCGTTTTCTGTGCCATTGACAGCGGGACGTCTGGTCAGTCTGCCCTGCTGGGCACGGGGCTTCAGCCTGTAGCATCGCAGCCCTGTCAGTGACGATGACGCCTAACCGTGTCCCTCTTCCCACGCAGGGTCGGCCGGCGGCCCGTGCTGCTGTGTTCCATCATCTTCATTCTGATCTTTGGACTGACCGTGGCCTTGTCGGTGAACGTGACCATGTTCAGCACACTCAGGTTCTTCGAGGGGTTTTGCCTGGCCGGGATCATTCTCACCTTGTACGCATTACGTAAGTAGGCGCCTTCCCCGCTCGCTCGCGGAGCTGGGCACCGGGGTTGCGGCTGCCCGCGGGGGTCTGGGAGCGATGCCCTGCGCACCCGGTGTGCGGGCTGGCCCCCGCGTGCCC